>VIAB01011757.1:2806-14087 GCA_009801035.1 Oophaga pumilio
TAGTGTCTTGCACCCACTGTGAAATTTGGTGAAGGATCAGTGATAATCTGGGGATGCAGCAAGGCTGGAATTGGGCAGGTTAATCTTTGCGAAGGACATATAAATCAAGCCACATACAAGGTTATCCTGGAAAAACAGTTGATTCCTTCTGCTCAGGCTATGTTCCCGAACTCTGAGAACTGTTTTTTCCTGCAGGACAATGCGCCATGCCACACAGCTAGGTCAATCAATGTGTGGATGAAGGACCACCACATCAAATCCCTGTCATGGCCAGCCCAATCTCCAGACCTTAACCCCATTGAAAACCTCTGGAATGTAATCAAGAAGAATATGGATAGTCACAGCCATCAAACAAAGAAGAACTGCTTAAATTTTTGTACCAGGAGTGGCATAAGGTCACCCAAAAGCAGTGTGAAATACTGGTGGAAAGCATGCCAAGACGCATGAAAGCTGTGATTAAAACTCATGGTTATTCCACAAAATATTGATTTCTGAACTCTTCTTGAGTTAAAACATTAGTATTGTTGTTTCCAAATGATTATAAACTAGTTTTGTTAGCATTATTTGAGGTCTGCCAGCACTGTATTTTTTTATTATTATGACTATTTCTCATTTTCTGAAAATAAATACAAAATTTATTGCTTGGAAATTCGGACACATGTCAGTTTATTGAATAAAAGAGCAATTTACATTTTACTCAAAAATATACCTATAAAGAGAAAAATCAGACCACCTGAAAATTTTGCAGTGGTCTTTTAATTTTTGCCAGAGCTGTATATATACACAGGTGCTTCTCACAAGATTAGAATATCATCAAAAAGTTAATTTTTCAGTTCTTCAAAACAAAGAGTGAAACTCGTATATGATATAGAGTCATTATAAACTGAGTGATCTATTTCAAGTGTTTATTTCTGTTAATGTTGATGATTATGGCCTACAGCCAATGAAAACCTAAAAGTCATTATCTCAGTAAATTAGAATACTTTATAACAACAGCTTGAAAAATGATTTTAAAATCTGAAATGTTGGCCTACTGAAATGTATGTTCAGTAAATGCACTAAGTACTTGGTCAGGGCTCCGTTTGCATCAATTACTGCATCAATGCGGCGTGACATGGTGGCGATCAGCCTGTGGCACTGCTGAGGTGTTATGGGAGCCCAGGTTGCTTTGATTGCAGCCTTGAGCTTGTCTGCATTATTGGGTCTGGTGTCTCTCATCTTCCTCTTGACAATACCCCATAGATTCTCTATGGGGTTAAGGTCAGGCGAGTTTGCTGCCCAATCAAGCACAGTGATACTGTTGTTTTTAAACCAGGAATTGGTACTTTTGGCAGTGTGGACAGGTGCCAAGTCCTGCTGGAGAATGAAATTTCCAACTCTAAAAAGCTTGTCGGCAGAGGGAAGCATGAAATGCTCTAAAAATTCCTGGTAGACGGTTGCTCTGACTTTAGTCTTGATAAAACACAGTGGACCTACACCAGCAGATGACATGGCTCCCCAAACCATCACTAATTGTGGAAACTTCACACTAGACCTCAAGCAGCTTGGACTGTTTCCTCTCCACAGTTCCTCCAGACTCTGGGACCTTGATTTCAAAATGAAATGCAAAATTTACTTTCATCTGAAAACAACACCTTGGACCACTGAGCAAACAGTCCATTTGTTTTTCTCCTTGGCCCAAGTAAGATGTTTCTGGCGTTATCAATTGGTCATGAGTGGCTTGACACAAGGAATGCAACACTTGTGGCCCATGATCTGGATACCCACAAAAACTTGGTAAAAAATTAGGCAACAACAATCATATTTGTTAAAATATATAACATTTTATTAATACATTACAAACCATAACACTATAAAAATAGAGAAAGAAAAGAAAAATTAAAAATAATAGAAAAATACAATATACAAAATAAGAGAGGGGGACAGGTGTGCAAAATAATTAAACTATCAATTCATCATAATTATCCAAATGATGCAATGTAAAGCATCAGGTATCAATGGATGCATAAAGAAATCATGGAGAAAGTGCTGTGTGCAAGATACTATGTTCATACAACATGATCTGTCAAATAAGTAATAGTAAATAAAGCGTTTATATATCAAATAGAATCAATTTATAATATAAGACTAATCAGACTATAATCACGTATATTGCACATAACCCCATTGTATGATGCCCAAATCCAAAAGTAAAAAATGTAATCACATAATGTGTGAATAGCACTGAAGGTGAATAAATACCCTCTATAGAAAATACAGTGGATACTGTTAAAACGGAAAGTAGATACCTACCATCACCGATAATGCACACCACATCCCCCTCCACCATCTCCAACGCGCGTTTCACACTGCTTTGTTAGGATTTATCTGTGCTGGGTAATAGTTTTCAGAACTGGAATGGCTAGTACAAGAGGAGCAGTCGTCCATAGGGTCAGAACCATTACTGACGAAGTTTGGTTTGTAATTCATTAATAAAATGTAATATATTTTAACAATTATGATTGTTGTTGCCTAATTTTTAAGCAAGTTTTTGTGGGTCTTCAGTTGGTTTATTCGTGGGTATTATGTGTTCTTTATTTTGGTATCTCCTTTTATTTAGGTTTATATACATGTCCTGCATACGCCTGTGTGTGGTGGCTCTTGAAGCAATGACTCTTGCAGCAGTCCACTCCTTGTGAATCTCCCCCAAATTTTTGAATGGCCTTTTCTTAACAATCTTTTCAAGGCTGCGGTTATCCCGGTTGCTTGTGCATGTTTTTCTACCGCACTTTTTCCTTCCACTCAACTTTCCATTAATATGTTCGAATACAGCACTCTGTGAACAGCCAGTTTCTTTAGCAATGATCTTTTGTGGCTTATCCTCCTTGTGGAGTGTGTCAATGACTGCCTTCTGGACATCTGTCAAGTCAGCAGTCTTCCCCATGATTGTGGAGCCTACTGCAACAGACTAAGGGACCTTTTTAAATGCTTAGGAAGCCTTTGCAGATGTTTTTTGTTAACTATTCAAATTTACTGAGATAATGACTTTTGGATTTTCATAGGCTGTTAGCCATAATCATCAACATAAACATAAATAAACACTTGAAATAGATCACTCTGTTTGTAATGATTCTATATAATAAACGAGTTTCAATTTTTGTATTGTAGAACTGAAATAAATTAACTTTTTGATGATATTCTAATTTTGTGAGAAGCATGTGTGTGTCTGTATGTACATATACAGTGGGGGAAATAAGTTTTTGATCCCTTGCTGATTGTAACAACCCTGCTGACATCACTGCATGGCCTCCCATCCCTCACACACCTACTTGCTCACTGCTCCAGGTCATGCTGTGATTTCTGTCTGCTGCCAGCTCCAGGCTCTGTACCCCTTGCTTTCTATCTGCTCTTTGCATGTCTCCTGGCTGTGTACATAGGGGGGCCGCGCCAGAACTCTCTGGGTCTTAGAGTCAGGGTGCACCTGACTGACCAATTACCATTAGCCCTCTAGTATTTAGGGCAGCTCCACCCTGTGTATCTGGCCTGTGCAATGTGTTAACTCAGTATCTTGCTACTGAGCTGCCAGGTCTCAGGTCTTGCTCTGTGTTCCTCCATCTTTGGAGGCTTCACTCCTAGCTTTGTCTTGTATCTGTTTGTCCGCCCTCCAGGTGGCAGAATATCATGTCTCTTCTGACCTTATCTTGTACTTGTCCTTGCCGCCCTCCAGGAGGCAGAATATCCTGGTCCCTGTGTCTTTGTCCCTGTCTTGTGTCATTTTCCGTGTCTGAACTCTGTCCTACCTCTGTCTCTTAAGCCCCCGTCTCACACAGCGATCTCGCTAGCGAGATCGCTGCTGATTCACTAGTTTTGTGACGCAGCAGCGATCTCCCCAGCGATATCGCTGTGTGTGACATTCAGCGACGATCAGCCCCCCTGCTGGGTATCGCTGATCGTCGCTGAATGTCTTGAACATTTTTTTGATCGCTGGTCTCCCGCTGGCCAGCACACATCGCTGCGTGTGACAGGCGGGAGACCAGCGATCCGCTGGTAACCAAGGTACACAGCGGGTTGCCAGGCACGGGACTGTGCCTGGAAACCCGACGTGTACCTTGGTTACCAGCTCCCTGCATCAGGGCGCTGGTATCCAATGTACACTACGGGTAACTAAGCGATGTTTACCCGCAGTGTCGCTGTGCTGATCGCTGCCTGAGCTGCCTGTTTGGCAGCTCAGCAGCGATCATGTAGCGACACACCAGCGATCCTGATCATTGTCGGGATCGCTGGTGTATCACTATGTGAGACCCGGGCTTTAGTCTCCTTGTCTGTGGTTTCCTTCCCTGCTGTGTCTTGCCTTGTGGTCTCTCTGAATCTCTTTCTGCCTCTTGTCCGCACTCCTGCGGTTCTGCTCCCTTCCACTCTGCTTTGTTCCTGCTGCTGCAGTGATCTCTTGCTGCAGCTCCTCTCCGCATATCTTGCGGTTCCGCTCTGCTTCACTCCTGCAGCTGCAGAACCTCCTGCTGCTCTACGGCTCTTCTCTGCAGCCTTGCGGTTCTACTCCTGTGTGTACAGGTCTCTACCTGTTTTTCCATACACCATTCCTTCCATTCAGTATCAGCACCTGCATTTCTTGTATGAACAGGTCCTCTACCTGTTCCTTCATACACCATTCCTTCCAGTCAGTTCCAGTATCTGCATTTGCTGTGTGAACAGGTCTCTACCTGTTTCCCCATACACCATTCCATCCAGTCAGTATCAGTTCCTGCATTTGCTGTGTGAACAGGACCCTACCCCGTGTCTCATCCGTGCCTACCAGCCCTGTGTCTCATCCGTGCCTGCCAGCCCTGTGTCTCATCCGTGCCTGCCTGCCCTGTGTCTCATCCGTGCCTGCCTGCCCTGTGTCTCAGCCATGCCACCGTCTCCCCAAGTGGGATCAGCAGCCACAACCACACACCACCCTGGAGTGGCACCTGGCAGCTGCCTGCCGCACAAGCCTGACCTCACCATTAGAGGCTCCAGTGAAGACCGAGGCAGCTGTCTTAGTCACGCCCCTTCCAGGGTAGTCTGGTTTGTGGCACAGTGGGGCCACAACCCCCTGGCTCATGCCCACCAGCCAGGGCATGAGTGTGACACTGATTTTGTAAGTTTGCCCACTGACAAAGACATGAACAGTCTATAATTTTAAGGGTAGGTTAATTTTAACACTGAGAGATAGAATATCAAAAATAAAATCCAGAAAGTCACATTGTATAAATTGTCTACATTTATTTGCATTTTGCAGTGTAATAAGTATTTGATCCCCTTGCAACCATTAGGAGTTTTGGCTCCTACAGACCAGTTAGACGCTACTTATCAACTTGTTACCTGACCTGCATTAAAAACAGCTGTCTTACATAGTAGCCTTTATAAAAGTCTCCTGTCCACAGACTCAATTAATCAGTCAGACTCTAACCTCTGCAACATGGGCAAAACCAAAGAGCTTTATAAGGATGTCAGGGACAAGATCATAGACCTGTACAAGGCTGGAATGGGCTACAAAACCATAAGTAAGATGCTGGGTGAGAAGCAGACAACTGTTGGTGCAATAGTAAGAAAATGGAAGAAATACAAAATGACTGTCAATCGACATCGATCTGGAGCACCATGCAAAATCTCACCTCGTGAGGTATCGTTAATCATGAGGAAAGTGAGAGATCAGCCTAAAACTACAAGGGGTGAACTTGTTAATGATCTCAAGGCAGCTGGGACCACAGTCACCAAGAAAACCATTGGTAACACATTACGCTGTAAAGGTTTAAAATCCTGCAGTGCCCCTGCAAGGTCCCCCTGCTCAAGAAGGCACATGTGCAGACCCATCTGAAGTTTGCCAATGATATCCTGGATGATTCTGTGAGTGATTGTGGGAAAGTGCTGTGGTCAGATGAGTCAAAAATTGAGTTCTTTGGCATTAACTCAACTCGCTGTGTTTGGAAGAAGAGAAACGTTGCCTATCACCCAAAGACCACCGTCCCCACTGTCAAGCTAGGAGGTGGAAACATTATGTTTTGGTGGTGTCTCTCTGCTAAGGGCACAGGACTACTTCACCACATCAATGGGAGAATGGATGGAGCCATGTACAGTAAAATCCTGAGTGACAACCTCCTGCCCTCCGTCAAGACATTAAAAATGGGTCGAGGCTGTGTCTTCCAGCAAGACAATGATCCAAAACATACAGCCAGGGCAACAAAGGAATAGCTCAAAAAGAAGAAGCACATTAAGGTCATGGAGTGTGTCAGGAATTTTGTTTTATTTATTCTATCCCACCGCTGACACCAATATGTCAGAAAGGTAATTCTGTTTCTATTTTTTGCCAAACAATTTGTCAGGGTATAACTCACAACTCTTGGTTTCCACTTTCCAGTTTCAGTTAAGATCTTTCACCTCTCTGATGCCCCCCCTTACCCTCTGGTCAGTCAGGGAACTGCACCTAGGTTAAGCAATCGCCAGAAAGTCTGCCTGGTCACGTCCTGGCTATCCGGCACTCTGCAGTGAGGAAGGTATGTATATCACCAGTCTCAGGCAGGAAATACACACATAAACCTCCGATCCATCACTGCCAGGGTTTCCCAATACCACCAGGGACACTCTGCTGTCACCAGATCCTCGTTTGATACTAAAGACTATATCGGGTCAGGAACAAACCCAAACGGTAGCGTATTTTGGCACGGAGGCTGTGTCTGTTCAATCATAGAGCCAAAAGAGTGAACTAGTAAATTTATAAGTTAACTCCAGAAAAAGATAGGCAGCATTTTCAAAAATACAAAGGATATTGCAAAAGGAGACAACATACAGTATGTACACACCGTTACAAATAAAAGAGATTAAATAAGAGACTTACTCTATCTCAGTCACAGATATGATGTGTTGATAAAGGGGAGGAGCACCTTCCCAAGGGAGAATAGCAATGATGAATAGATACGATCAATTGGAGCGCACAGGGCATGAAGTAGAGATGATTATCTTTAATCCACAATGCGTTTCGACGGTACACACCGTCTTCATCAGGTCGCAGTATAGTAATGACAAACAGGGAGGGGTATTAAAAACAGTGCAACCAATAAGAAATCAGATACAATTAACAGAATCACATGATAAAATATACTAAAGTTGCACTCAAAAATTATTAACAACATTAAACTGTGAATAAAACCAAGATAAAATATGATTAAATATGATAAAATATATGTAAAAGTATAAAAAATAAAAAACTATGAAAATAAGATAAACTGGACTTATTTAGTAACATTTGCAATACTGAGGTTCAATCCCTCAGGAGCCAATGTGCCTAACTTATATATCCAGAAACTACTATAGCGGTCAGATGCAGTATCCGGAATGTGCTCAATTATTAAGAGTTTTAATGATCTTGGCTTTTTTTGGTGTGTTGTTAAAAAGTGTTTTGATAAACTGTGTAGCACGAAACCATTCAGAATATTCTGACGATGCTTGTTTAACCTTGCATGCATAGTTTGTATGGTCCGGCCAATATATTGGAGTAAACAGTTGCATTCAATTAGATATATCACATAGGATGACTGACAGGTGACATGGTGCTTAATTTTAAAATATTACCCGTCATATTAGATCTAAACTCTTTTGCCCCATTAATAATAGATGCACAACATAAGCATTTAGTAGTCTTACACGCAAAACAGCTCGGGCTCAGGTCCAGTTGAGCCCTAGAAGAAGGCAAGGGTTTAAGAGTTATATTACTCGGTGCAATGAGATTGCGAAGCGTGCGGTTTTTCCTAAAAATCATTATAGGGCGAGCAGGAATGTGTCCCAAAAGTACAGGATCACCCTTTAAGATGAACCAATGTTTATCGAGGAGGTTTCGTATAGTACCATGGGTCTGATTGTATGTGGTAATAAAACTCCATTTACCAAATTCAGAAGCAGTAGAATTATTAGATGTATTACCGTATATACTCGCGTATAAGCCGACCCCCTAATTTTGCCACATAAAACTGGGAAAACGTATTGACTCGAGTATAAGCCTAGGGTGGAAAATGCAGCAGCTACTGGTAAATTTAAAAAATAAAAATAGATACCAATAAAAGTAAAATTAATTGAGACATCAGTAGGTTCAATGTTTTTGAATATCCATATTGAATCAGGAGCCCCATATAATGCTCCATACAGTTGATGATGGGCCCCATAAGATGCTCCATGCAAAATATGCCCCATATAATGCTGCACAAAGGTTAATAATGGCCCCATTAGATGCTCCATAAATTATTCCCCATATAATGCTGCCTAAAGCTTAATAATGACCCCATAAGATGCTCCATAGAATATGCCCCATAAGCTGCTCCATAAAGGTTATGGCCCCATAAGATGCTCCATAGAATAGGCCCCATAAGATGCTCCATAGAATAGGCCCCATATGCTGCTCCATAAAGGTTATGGCCCCATAAGATGCTCCATAGAATAGGTCCCATATGCTGCTCCATAAAGGTTGATGGCCCCATAAGATGCTCCATAGAATATGCCCCATATGCTGCTGCGAATAATAAAAAAAAGACATACTCTCCTCTCGTCACTGGGGGCCAGATGCCAGTGTCTTGAGCAGGCAGGGACACCGGCGCACTATAGGGGCCAGGTGCCGGTGTCACCGCTGGCTCAGGCCCCTGGCACTTGCGATATTCACCTGTCCCCGTTCCACCGCCGCTCGTGCACTAACCTTGTCATCGCACCCTCTGACCTGAACGTCACAGCCAGAGGACGCGGAGGACAGAGCGGCACGCAGCGGTGGAGCGGGGACAGGTGAATATAGCATGGCTCCACCCCTTCCTCCCCATCATACTCACCCCCTCCTGGCGCGTCTCTGCAGCCACTGCTTCTCCCATGGTCTCCGGCGCCACAGCTCTTCCTTCCTTCAACGGTCATGTGGTACCGCTCATTAAAGTCTTGAATATGCACATATTCATGACTTTAATGAGCGGTACCCGTGACCGCTGAACACAGGCGCTGGAGACCAATGAGAGAAGCAGGGGGACTGCAGAGACTGTGCCAGGAGGGGGTGAGTATATGTGACAGCCGCGCTCCCCCTCTCCCGCCGACCCTCTGGTATATGACTCGAGTATAAGCCAAGAGGCACTTTCAGCCCTAAAAAATGGGCTGAAAGTCTCGACTTATACTCGGGTATATACGGCACTTTTAATTTTTTCAATACAATCTTTCTGTGTAAAAGTTTTGGTTTTTGAAAATGCATCCTGGATTAATTTCTTGGGTAGCCCCTACGTTGAAAACGGTGTTTCAAAATATCCGCTTCACTGAAAAAATCATTATCCTTTGTGCAGTTTTTCCTGATCCTCCAATATTGCCCATAGGGAATATTGAGGATCAATTTGGGGAGGTGGCCACTTTTAAAGTTCAAATAACTATTAACATCCACATTTTTAAAATGTGTGGATGTGGAAAAGCGGCCTTAAGGATTCACATGCACCATTAAATCCAAAAACTGTATGGATATATTGGCTGTAAAATTTAGGCCCCAAGTGTTCATATTCAAGATTTGAATGAACTCTGATATTCAAGATTTGAACAAATTCTGATGCCTCTAACTCCGAGCCTGTCCAAATAATGAATAGATCGTCTATAAGTCGACGATAAAGGGCAATCTTGCCCACCGCCAGGGCAGACTGCGCAATGAAAACGGACTCAAATGCCCCATAAATAAATTTGCATAACTGGGGGCAAATCTCATCCCCATCGCGCAGCCTTTGACCTGGCGGTAAAAAAAGATATTCAAAAGAGAACAAGGGAGAATGGTCCTTCAGCACAAAGTCTTAGCTGGCACTCCTGGCATCTGACAACCCCCGAAATGAGCGTCTCAGCTTTATGCTTTTTTCTTGCTGACCTCACTAGGTGGGCTGAGCTAGGGGATGTACAGCCCTTTTTTAAAAGTTATTAAAACTTCTACTTGCCATATCTATGGCTGGGGAGCTCACAGAGGGACGGCAGGGGGATTATATTTTCTCTTACGAAATTATCTTTCATTTAACACCAAACATGACATCTGTGTTGTACGGGAGGGCAGAAAACCTTTTCTCGGTTTCTGGTAACCCTAGAGGTTGAAAAATGCTGGCGGGCATAGCTTTAATTGTACTGATTCTAAAAATATATGTTTCCTGCCTGTAGGACTGTTGTGTATTATTAAATTTTAGTTTGAATAGACAAAGGACCATGTGGCTAGAACAAAACTGCATTTAACTGGTCAGAAGCCATAAAAGTGACCATGTGTTGATGGGAAGAGGGAAGGGATAGTGTCTCACAGAGCAGAGAAAGGGAGGGGGGAAGCTGTGAAGGGGATCGATTGTGAAGCATGTCATTCACAAACCAAAGAAATGCAACAGGAAGCCCTGGATGGGGGCTTTGGTTTTTTAGGCAATAGCTCATAGTTTCCTGACAGAGAGGCCTAGCCAGTCTCCAGACCTTAATCCCATAGAAAACTTATGGAGGGAGTTGAAGCTCCAAGTTGCCAAGCGACAACCTCAAAATCTTAATTATTTAGAGGCAGAGGTACACGATCAAAGGCCTTGTCCAATTTCATGACACCCTACCAGCGTTCTGGCCCTGATGACGGATACTTTTGTCAAGAAGGAAAAACTATTAAAAGAAGGTCAAGAAATACCTAGCCGACAAAACCAACGTACTCCCTAATTCCTCTGCGACCTTCAACTATTTGGTCTCAAACAGTGGCAGATTGTAATGAGTTCAATCTGGGCGGTAGCACAGGGTCCAGTGGTGTGGGGGGCCCACCAGCCCAGGTTAAATTGCCCCATTATAAAGTGTGCAGGGCCGCCATCAGGGCATTACTGCCCTGACTGGCTTATGGGGCCCGGTGGGCAGAGGGGGCCCGCATCGGGCCCCGTCTCATCTGCTCACCGGGCCCCTACCCGCAGGCTAAACCGTGCACTTAGCGGCTCTGCAGCAGTTCAACGCTATTGACGTGTGGGCCCGGGCCCGCACGTCAATAGTTAACAGCCGCCAGCCAATTGGAGGCTGGCAGCTGATGTCAGCTGCAGCGCGCACGTCGCCGTCTGACGTCATTGTCAGTCTCCGGCGAGTACGCGCTTCAGCTGCGTGGAGGGAGTTTCGCCGCTGGAGTGCGGCAAGGTAAGAAGAACTTGTTTTTTGTTTTTTTTTATTGAAAGTGGCGATCCTGGGTGCCCGGGGCAGACTGTGAGACACGGGGGCAGAATGGACATGTGAGAAGAATGCAAGACAAGACATGGGGCAGAATGCAAGACATGGGGGCAGA
>VIAB01011757.1:37789-54398 GCA_009801035.1 Oophaga pumilio
GTGTTTTACTAATGGTAATGCTTGAGACTGTGGTCCCAGCTCTCATCAGGTCCTGTGTAGTTCTAGACTGATTCCTGACCTTTCTCAGAATCATCCTTACCCCACTAGGCGAGATCTTGCATGAAACTCCAGATCGAGGAAGATTGACAGTCATTTTGTGTTTCTTCCATTTTCTAATAATTGTGCTAACAGTAGCGTAATTTTCACGAAGCTACTTGCCTTTTGTCCTGTAGCCTATCCTAGCCTTGTGCAGGTCTAGAATTTTGTCCATGTCGTCCTTAGACAGGTCTTTTGTCTTAGCCATGTTGGAGAGGTTGGAGTATGATTAGGTTGGAGTATGATTAATTGAATGTGTGGACAGGGGTATTTTATACAGGTAGTGAGTTAAATTAGGTGCAAAATTAATACAGGTAATGTCAGCAGAGTAGGAGGGCTTCGTAAACAAAAACTAACGGGTCTGTGAGAACCAGAATTCTTGCTGGTTGGTAGGTGCTCAAATACTTATTTAATTTAATAAAATGCAATTTGATTAGTTAAAAATCATTCAATGTGATGTTCTGGTTTTTATTTTTAGATTCTGTCTCACATAGTTGAAGTGTACCTGCAGTAAAAATTACAGACCTCTTCATTCTTTGTAGGTGGGAAAACTTGCAAAATTGGCAGTGTATCAAATGCTTATATTCCCCACTGTATATAACCGCTTCTCATGTACAGCACCATGGAATGAATGGTACTAAAGGAATTATTATTTATTTTTAAAGTTTTGCAAATATTTCCTAATGGTTAGGAACCCTTGTGATGATTAAAACAGCATTAGATTCCAACTAAGAAAGGTTTTTAAATATGAGACAGAAGAACTCCTCCATAGCGGATTATTTTTTTATGAATGAGATGCTAAACCTTAAATACCCCATAAAGTATGCTTTAAAGGCTCTCAATCACAATTTGATCCAAAGAACAATCTGAAATGTCTGCAGTTGGTTTGCATTTGTATTAATATCCCCTACTAGACTCAAAATTGGTGAATTCTGTGAGGAAGTGTTATTCACTGCACCACAATATACCGTATTTTTCACACTATAACATGCACCCCAAATTTGCAAAAGAAAAATAGAGAACAAAAACAATGCATCAAATGGGGGTCCATATTACAGTCCGAATTTACTTTACGGGGGGGTAGCGGCGCTGGTGGAGCGGGGTCACAGGAGGTGTTCGGTGGTCCGGCGATGATCTGACTCCAATCACAGGCTGATGCGGCAGGTTCAGTGATGCGGGGCTTCCGACTACATTTTGTGAAAGCTCGGAGCACCCGCATATCCATTGCTGCAATGCCTCAAGGAAAATGGTTCCGGAGGCGGCACGTGCGCAGATTAAGATCTCAGCCGTCGTCCTGTCTTTTTCTCTCCCTGTATTCCTCTAAAACCTGCACACCCTGTCAGTGTCCTGAAGCAAGGAATAAAGGACTATTTTTTATCGATTTGGTGAGTGTCGCATTTCTTCATACTATTGTTGCACAAATACCTGCATGTGTTGTGGCTGTCTAACAGCCGCGAAATATGAAGCTGCGGCGACTCAAACATATTTTTCGAGCACACTGATGGCGCACAAGCATGCTCGGTAACACCTTATCAAGTTCATTTACCTATCACTAGGAATGACTTAAATAATATAGAATTTAAAAAAATCGTAATAATCTTGTACAGAAGGCGGAGGTCCAAGTGGTGGTTGAGGTGGAGGAGGTAACCAACACTATTTTCTACCTCCTTGGGGGTGCTCTGAAAACAGACTCTGTGGGGGGACACTGCATGCAGGCAGTGTAATAATCTGCTGGCCTCTCTCTCTCTCTGTATACGGGCCATGTAATACTCTGCACTTTTTTGTGGTGTAAAGAATGAGGAGAGCATAAAAAAGGAGACGTAGTCATGATGTTTCAGAGTGGTGGTGTAGCTGCTGCAGGGAGAGGATGTGGACAATCTCTGCCTATGCGGCCAGATGAAACACCTTCCTCTGGTGCACACAGGTCACAGGATGTTCTGTGTAATTTCTTAGGCCAGATTACCATTGAACGAATATTGAGGCAAGAACAAGTAGAGGCGGTTTTATATTGGATGGCTAAGAGTGCCTTCAGTTCCTTCGCTTTGTCTTCCACCTGGTCCCCTGCTGACTTCCATCTCATCCCCTTGCAAATTAGGCAAGCAGTCTAAGCCCCAAGTCATGCAGCAGTCACTTCTGCTTTTTGATGACTCCGCTGCCTGTGGTTTTGTGGGCCATTCACCTGGCCCTGTCCCACATTTGGAAGAGATTGAATGCACTAATGCCCAATCACTTGTTCTGTTGTAGGATGAGTATGTGGGAGGGGTAATGCAAATGGTTAGCATACCACAGCAGAACATTTGTTGATAATGATGAAACACAGGTGCCAACTACTGCGGATTTCTGCTGTGTGCAAGGAGAGGAAGGGTGAGTACTAAGTGGAAGATTATGCAGGGGATTATTTTTATTTATTTTTAGAGCACCATTGATTCCAAGGTGCTGTACATGAGGAGGGGTTACATACAAAACACATTGAAATTACAATGAACAAACTAATAGTGACAGACAGGTAGAGAGAGGAGAGGACCCTACCCTGGTGGGCTTATATTCTACAGGATAATGGGGAAGGAGACAGTATGTTTGGGGGTTTCCGTATTTCTGGTGTTGGTGAGGCAGTGGCTCTGGTAGTGGTGAGGTGGCAGCGTGGTCATTGCAGGCTGTAAGCTGTTCTGAAGAAATGGGTTTTCAAGTTTCACTTGAAAGTTCCGAATATAGGAGATAATTGGACGTGTTGAGATACAGAATTCCAGAGGATGTGGGTTACTCGGGAGAAGTATTGCAGGCAATTGAATGAGGAACATATGATTTTGGAGGAGAGAAGGAGGTCTTGAGAGGACCGGAGATTACACGATGGGAGATATCTGGAAATTACTTCAGAGATAAAAGGGGGAGACAGATTATGAACTGCTTTGTAGGTCACTGTTAATAGCTTGAAGTGAATACATTGTGGAATTAGGAGCCAATGAAGGGATTTGCAGAAGGTAGAACTGAAGGAGCAGCAAGAAGAAAAGCGGAGGAATAGAGAGGAGTATAAGTCAGGCAGCAAAGATGGAGACAGACTGTAGAGGTGTGATGATGCGATTATGCGATGGAGGATGATGAGGTCCTAAACCCGACATGGCGTTAAGGCCATCCGGGTGACGTGGGAGGAAGAGATGGTATTCATGCTGCCCCAACTGAACAGCAAAAGTAGGAGCAAGGTGTAAAAGCACAGCAACCAGCCCCTAGCCACTAAGTCGGCTTCTACAGCCCACCACACCAATGAACTGACCGCACCAAAGCCAGCTCAAAGGAGTCCTCTTCTTCACAAGTTCCAGAGTAGAGGGATGCCCGGGACAAATCTTGAATGTGATTGTGGGAAGAAGAGATAAGAGGGGAGTAGAGAAGGAGATCTTGTGAAGATCGAAGGTTGATTGTAGGTAAGTACCAGGAGACTAGGTCACAGATATATGCAGCAGACAGGTTGTGGATGGCTTTGCTTGTCATGGTTAGGATTTTAAACTGGAGTCTCTGTGCAATGGTGAACCAGTGAAGGGATTGGCAGAGAAGAGTTAAAAGTTGACCAGCAATTTCTAATTTTTCTAAGAAAATTTACAAAACCACATCACATTTTAAGTAACGTTGAGCTGTGAAAATAAAAAAAATCAAATGTTTCCCTTTGTGAATGTTATTTCACAAGGGTAACAGGAGAAATTGCACTATACAATTTGTTGTGCAATTTCTTCCGAGTACACCGATACACCATAGGTGATCAAAAACTACTGTTTGGGCTCACGGCAGGGCTCGGAAGGGAAGGCGCTCCATTTGACTTTTTGAACACAAAAACAGCTGGAATCGAGCACAGACACCATGTTGCATTTGGAGAGAACCTGATGTCGCTTAAACAGTGGAAACTCCCTACAGGTGACTCCATTTTGGAAACTGGACCTCTCAAGGAATGTATCTAGATGTGTGGTGAGCACATTGAACTCCCATGTTGTTCACAGAAGTTTATAACGTAGAAAATGAAGTTAAAATTTTCCGACAAAAATATTCTTTTAGCCCCTTTTTTTTTTATCTTCACAAGAGTAACAGAATAAAATGGAACCCAAAATTTGTTGTGCAATTTCTCCTGAGTACGCAGATACCCCATATGTGGTGGAAAACTACTGTTTGGGTGCATGGCAGGGCTCAGAAAGGAAGGAGTGACGTTTTGGAATTCAAACTTTGATGGAATGGTTTGCGTCTGTCATGTTGCATTTGGAGAGCTCCTGAAGTGCCTAAACAGTGGAAATCCCCCACAAGTGACCCCATTTTGGAAACTAGACCCTTTAAGGAATTAATCTAGACGTGTGGTGAGCACCTTAAACCCTCAGGTGCTTCACAGAATTTTACAACATTGATCTGTGAAAATGAAAATATATATATATTTTTCCCTCAAAAATGTTGTTTTAGCCCCAGTTGTTTTAATTTTCACAAGGATAGCAGGAGAAAATGGACCCCAAAATTAGTTGTGCAATTTCCCTTGAGTATGCAGATGTGATCGAAAACTACTTTTGAGGCAGAGTGCAAAGCTCAGAAGGGAAGAAGCGCCATATTGTAGTTAAAGGGAACCTACAAGCAGGATTGTGCTGAGTAACCTACAGATCGGGTCAGCCTGTTATTAAAATGATACCTGGGGTGATGAAATACCTCTTGTGCTTGTTTAATCTTTATTTTCAGTTTTGAGTTAATGATATTGTCATGGACGTGGTTTGTGGAACCACTGTGCCACGGTCCGTGGATAGCCTGGAGGGGCATGACTACGCGATCACCTGACTTGACTGTTCACTAGAGCCTCTGATGGTGAGGTTACACTTGGCTCCCGATGAACACCAGGTGCCACTCCAGGACAGACCAACGGACGTGCAGCTGCTGGACCCAGAAGGACAGACTGGATGGAGCAGCAGGCAGAGCTTGTGTCAGAGTGCAGCTGACCAAATTCATATCCGAGTGCAACAGACAGAGTTTGTGTCAGAGTGCAGCAGACAGGATCTGCATCAGAGTGCAGCAAGCAGGATTTTGCACTTAGTGTGCAGCAGGCGGGATTTGTATCAGAGTGCAGTGGGCAGGATTTGCATCAGTGGGCAGGAAGTACACGAGAGTGCAGCAAGCAGGATTTGCAGCTGAGTGCTGCAAGGACTGGAATGCAACCCTACACAACTTAGACTGCTAAACAGGAAGGTTGCTCAGGCACCTCCCCATTGGGGAGGAACCAATGTATAATGTCCCACAGCTATTGGCTGGGGAGGAAGTAACAAGTGCACGAGCTGGCCCTTTAAAGGGAATCTGTCACCCTATAAGATAGGGCCACCGCCTTTAGGGGCTTATCTATAGCATTCTGTAATGCTGTAGATAAACCCCCGATGTTACCTGAAAGTGAAGAAAAACGAGTTATATTATACTCACCCAGGGGCGTTCCGCCATCCGTTCGGGTCAGATGGGCATCGCGGTCAGGTCCCGGGCCTCCCATCTTGTGATGAAGCCGACGTGCTCTTTCTGTCTTGTCGCGGCTCCTGCGCAGGCGCACTGCTCTGCCCTGGTGAGGGCAGAGCAGAGTACTACAGTGCGCAGGCGCCGGACCTCTCTGACCTTTCCCGGCGCCTGCGCACTGTAGCAGGAGCTGCGATGGGACAGAAAGAACAAGCCAGTTTCGTCACAAGATGGGAGGCTCGGGACCTGACCGCGACGCCCATCTAACCCGAACGGACGGCGGAATGCCCCTGGGTGAGTATAATATAACTAGTTTTTCTTCACTTTTAGGTAACATCGGGGGCTTATCTACAGCATTACAGAATGCTGTAGATAAGCCCCTGATGGTGGTGGCCCTATCTCATATGGGGAAAATGGGGTGACAGATTCCCTTTAAGAGGGTGGGAGTGCACGCGCACGTGCCCTAAGGACATGACCAGAGAACCGGCTGGAAGCATGGGGAAGGGAAGAACTGACTACAGCACGGGTGAGTGAAGAAACACACCGGAGACCCTGCCTGTCAGAACAGGACTCCGGCGAGGTGCTAGCAGTACCCCTCCCTTACGCCCCCTCCTTCAGGCCATCGAGGAACTTCCAGAGGAGAATCGGAGCATGATTATTCTCCTTTGGCTCCCAGGACCTCTCTCTGGGACCAAATCCCTTCCAGTCAACGAGGAAGAAGGTCTTGCCTCTCACCTTCTTCAAGGCCAAGATCTCAACTTCAAAAACGTCATCTGAGGCTGTTGGCATGGGCATGGTACTGGGATCCTTGAAAAAGGGACTCAGGATGACTGGCTTTAGTAGAGATACATGGAAGGAATTTGGAATCCGTAAAGAAGGAGGCAGCTTCAATTTATAGGAGATCTCGTTGATCCGCTTCAGCACCTTGAATGGCGTGATAAAACGAGGACCTAACTTGTAAGAAGGAACCTTCAGCCGGACGTACCTGGACGAGAGCCATACCTTGTCACCAGGACGGAAACATGGAGGATCCCGACTCCTTTTATCAGCATGTTTCTTCATACGTGCGTAGGATGCTTCTAAAGTGGCTTTGGTGTTCTCCCACAACTTCGCTAAATCCTTTGGAGAGGTTATCTGCCACAGGAACATCAGAAGGAACTGTCACTGGGAGGGGACCCTCGGGTTGCCGACTGAACACAATGTAGAACGATGATTCTCCCAAGGCTTCACCAACATGATTGATGTACGAGAACTGAGCCCAGGGGAGCAACCTCACCCAATCATTATGGTGGGCATTGACGAAGTGCCACAGGTAATTGCCCAGGACCTGGTTGACACGCTTCACTTGCCCATTGGACTGGGGGTGATAAGTTGATGAGAAATCCAAGGTGATATCCAGATGTTTACAGAGAGCTCGCCAGAATCTGAAACTGAACTGCAAACCTCAATCGGACACAATGTGACAAGGAAATCCGTGCAGGCGGAAAATATGTCTGATCAAGCTGTCAGCCAGTTCAGGAGCGGATGGAAGAGCAGACAACGGGGTAAAATGCGCCATTTGGGAGAAGCGATCCACGACTACCCAGATGACGGTGCAAACATCGGACACTGGCAAATCCGTAATGAAGTCCAAAGCTATGTGCTGCCATGGACCAGATGGTACGGGTAACAGCAGAACAGAACAGGCAGGAAGTCGTCTGGGGACTTATTGCGGGCACAAATTGGACAGGCAGCTACGTAAGCTTAACTCTCTCTCCTCATGGACGGCCACCAGTAGTAGCGAGAAATCCCTTGACCAGCCACCTTGGATGAGTGGCCCGAAGACAAAACTCAATTTTTCCAGGATTCAGCCACAAGGGTCTTCCCTGGGAGAATTTGTGACACTGACTGGAGCAACACTGACCATCAGTTCAGTGATTAAACTGTGGATCCTCCCCTTGATCCGCAGACAGAAAAGAGCGAGAGAGGGCATCAGCACTAACATTCTTGTCACCGGACCTGAAATGTAAAAAAAAGTTAAAACGAGCAAAAAATAAAGACCAGCTAGCTTGGCGTGGATTAAATCTCTGCGCTCATTGGAGATATGCCAGGTTCTTATGGTTCGTGTAGATAACCACTGGATAAACCGCCCTCCAGCAGGTATAGCCACTTAATGCGAGTAACTTTCGTTCCCCGATGGAGTAGTTACGCTCAGTAGTGGAGAAGGCCTTAGAGAAGAAACTACAGGACACGCGGCTGCCCAAGGAGGACTTCTGGGTGAGCACAGCTCCTAATGAGAATGCGCTCACCTTGAGAAAGAACTTCTTGTTCAAATCCGGGTGATGCAAGATGGGAGTGGAGGAGAAGAACCGTTTAAGAGAGCGGAAGGCCTCTTCAGCCTCAGAAGACCAGTTCTTTGGATCAGCGCCCTTTTCGGTCATAGCATAGATAGGAGCAGTCAGCGTGGAGAAGTGGGGAATGAATTGCAGGAAATTAGCAAAGCCAAGAAACCGCTGTATTGCTTTGACTCCCATGGGCAGTGGCCATTTAAGGATGGAAGAGACTTTCTCAGGATCCATCCTGAGTCCGGTATCCAAGATAATGTAACCCAAGAAGGGAAGAGATGACTGCTCAAAAACGCATTTCTCATACTTGGCGTAAAGGCGATTCTCCCTAAGACGCTGAAGAACTTGCCAAACTGCTCGTCTGTGGGAGGCCAGATCCGGGGAAAGATATACGACCACGCAGGAATAAAGCAGGACCCAAAAGATGTCGTTGACGAATTCTTGGAATACTGCCGGTGCATTACTGAGACCGAAGGGCATCACTCGGTATTCATAATGTCCATATCTGGTGTTAAAAGCCATCTTCCATTCGTCTCCCCGGCGAATACGGATTAGATTGTAGGCGCCTCTTAAATCTAATTTGGTGACAATCCTGGCACCTCATAAACAGTCGAAAAACTCAGGAATCAGTGGGATAGGGTATTTATTTTTCACCATGATCTGGTTCAGACCTCGATTGTCAATACAGGGTCGGAGTGATCCATCCTGGCCCCTGCAAGAGAGGATTTCTGAATGAACCCTCTGGCCAAATTCTCCTGAATATAGTCCGACATAACTTGAGTCTCAGCTGGGGACAGAGGGTAAATTCGGCCTCTAGGCGGTGTAGATCCAGAAATCAAGTCGATAGGGCAGTCATACGGCCTGTGGGGTGGCAAAGTCTCTGCTTCCTTCTTGTCAAAAACATCAACATAGGCAGATGGCAAACTGGGCAGCGATCCCGGACAAGACGGTGCCTTAGCCAGATGTACTGGAGCCAGACACTTCTCATGACAGGAATGTCCCCAGCGGAGCACCTCTCCAGTTCTCCAGTCTAGCACTGGTTTGTGCTGCCGTAGCCATGGTAGGCCTAAGACAAAGGCGTGAGACATGTAGGAAAGAGCATAGAAGACAATCCTCTCAGAATGAAGCATCCCAATACAGACTACAATTGGCTCAGTAGCCAGACGAACCGTCTCCTGATGAGTTCTCCCATCAACAGATATTATTGCCAGGGGGTTCCTGAGCAGATGAACTGGGATTTGGAACCGATCCACTACAGCCTGGAGGATAAAATTCCCGGCAGCCTCGGAATCCAAATATGTTGACTCAACCAACTGGGATCCACCGGTTGTCACAGCCACAGTAAGGGTCAGGGGTAGAGAGATGTCTTTTCCGTCTAGGGAGGCCTCTCCCACTGACCCTAGATGCTGGACCTTCTCCGGCTTAACCGGACAGACTCGAATGGATTGACCCATGTCTCCACAACACAAGCACTGGCCTTTAGCTCGACGATCTCTCAGTCGCCGTCTAGCTAGGGCCAGGTGGTCGATCTGCATGGGTTCAGCTGAGTCCTCGACAAGGGAGGTGGAAGGAACAAGCAGCCTTTGAAAAGACGGAGCCTGGCGCCGCGGTCCTCTTTCACGTGCTACCTCACAGCCACGCTCACGGAAACGAAGATCTATACGGATGGTGAAGGAAATCAGGTCGTCGAAGGTAGTTGGGGAGAGGAAGCCATAGCGAAACGCGCGTCGGGGCGCGTCTCTGGGTACCGTGCAAACATGGGTGAGTGATTGCATTACATTCTGTAGCACTGCAGCGCCGAGTCCGTAATATTTTGAGCTGGGGGCTATGGGAATCCGGATCCCTGTCCTTTATCCGCACTGGCGTCTTTGATCATTCACTATATACAGACACTGGCTCCTTGCTGTATTGTGTATACGATATTCATGGCACACTATTGTATTGAATAATATGATATATATATGTTTACTGTTTAGTGCTTGATGTACACTCTACCCTATAGCGCGTGCTACTCAGATGTATTTTACATCTTATAACATCACGCACAGTATATCAAAACCTCTTGTTTAGCTTTGCAATATGTATTCTGATATGACTTGATATGTATGTCTTTTTTACATTAATAAATATTTATATATGAATTTTGGCGCTTTACTCCTAGTTTTCTTGTTTCTCATCGTCGAAGGTAGTTGGTTGGTAAGTCTCGACCTAGTCCTTTGTTTCCAGAGAGACCCTCCCAGAATGTTGCCACCAGCGCTTCATTATTCCAACCAAGCTTGGACACCAAAGTACGGAAGCGTACCGCATATTGTCCCACAGACGAGTTGCACTGGTGTAAGTGAAGAAGGGCGGAAGCTGCAGAGGTGGTTCACCTGGTTTCACTGAATACTTTGCGAAAAGCTTCCAAGAATACGGACAAATTGGAGATGATAGGGTCCTCTCTCTCCCATAATGGATTCAGCCACACCATGGCCTCACCTCCAAGATGTGATATAAGAAATGCCACCTTTGTTCGGTCTGATGGGAAGTGATAAGGAAAGAGTTCAAAGTGTTGCCGGCACTGATTAATGAACCCACGGCCGAGCTTAGGATTGCCGGCTAAATGGGTGGGGCTGCGAGTCAAGGAGCTGTATCTTGGACTAAGCAGACTGGCAGGGAAATCTCTTGAGAATACACGGCAGCTTGATCTTGCTGGGACTCTGGAGGGATGTTTAAGGCCTCCAACTTAGTGGTTAAGGACTGCAACTGAATGGAGAGTTCCTCCTGTGCGTCTTTCTGTCGGCAAAACTCCTGGTACATGGTCCGAACGGGCTGGATCCATGGTCCAGCGGGATCCATGGTCTGATCAAACTGTCACAGACGTGGTTTGTAGAACCACTGTGCCACGGTCCGTGGAGAGCCTAGAGGGGTGTGACTAAGCGATCACCTGACTGTTCACTAGAGCCTCTGATGGTGAGGTTAGACTTGGCTCCCGATGAACGCCAGGTGCCACTCCAGGAAAGACCAATGGACGTGCAGCAGCTGGACCCTGAAGGACAGACTGGATGGAGCAGTAGGCAGAGCTTTCGTCCGAGTGCAGCTGACCTTGTTCGTATCCGAGTGCAGCAGACAGAGTTTGCAACTGCGTGCAGCAGGCAAGATTTGCAACTGAGTGCAGCGGGTAGGATTTGCAACTGAGTGCAGCGGACAGGATTTGCAACTGCATGCAGCAAGGACTGGAATGCAACCTTACACAACTTAGACTGCTTAAGCTTGATGGCTTCTGACAGGTCACTGATCCCTCAGTGCCCTGCCTCCTAGTTTACATAATGAATATTATGTATATTTAAAAAAAAAAAATCACCTTCTGCAGGCAGGAGCCGGCGCTGCAGCATAATAAGAAATAATAATAATCTTTATTTATATAGCACCAACATATTATATTCCACAGCGCTTTACAGTTTTAAAGTTTCAAACACAAGTCTTAAGTAACAATGTTAACAATACAGTAATTAAAGCAAAATGAGACGACCCTGCTCGTGAGAGCTTACAATCTACAATGAGGTATGGGAGATACAAAGTACAGGTGTGTATTTACAATGATGGTCCAGCCATCTTGAGGGAGTGGGGAATAGATGGAGATAGTGAATGAGCTACACACGCACACTTAAACATAAAATGACTCGGGGAACGTGATAGGCCGCTCTGAGCAAATGTGTTATAAGGGTGTGCCTAAAACTATGCAAATTGTGGATGGTCCTAATTTCTTAGGGTAGAGCATTCCAGAGGATTGAAGCCGCGCGGGAAAAGTCTTGAAGTCAGGAGTGGGACCTATGGATTAGTGCAGCGGTTAGTCAGAAGTCGTTTGCAGAACGCAGTTGGCGGTTAGGCCGATAGACGGAAATGAGGGAGGAGATGTATGGGGGTGCCGCACTGTGGAGAGATTTATGGGTGAGATCAATTACTTTGAATTGGATTCTATAATGAATAGGCAGCCAGTGTAACTACTGACGAAGAGTGGACACGTCTGAATATCGATAAGATAGATGGACGACCCTGTCTGCTGCGTTAAGTATAGACTGGAGAGGTGAAAGTTGAGTAATGGGGAGGCCAATTTATACAGTGTTACAGTAGTCCAAGAGGGAGTGGATCACCGCGACAGTGAGGATTTTTGTAATTTCCATAGTGGGAAAAGGGCAGATTCTAGAGATGTTCTTTAGGTGTAAGCGGCAAGAACGGGCAAGAGATTGTATATGGGATGTGGATTGGTGTCAAACATAACACCCAAACAGCGCGCCTGCTGCCAGGGTGTTATTATGGTGCCACCCACAGAGAGGGAAATGTCAGCTTTAGTGAGGTTAGTAGACAGCGGGAGCAGAAGAAGTTCAGTTTTGGAGAGGTTGAGTTTCAGATAGAGAGCGGACATGATGTTGGAGACTGCGGACAGACAGTCTCTGCCATTCTGTAGTACAGCAGTGGTAAGATCAGGGGATGATGTGTATAGCTGTGTGTCATCAGCATACTGAAAGATGGTGCTGAAAACCAAATTTGCTGATGGTCTGTCCAATTGGGGCCGTGTTGAGAGAGAAGAGAAGGGGGCCAAAGACTGAGTACCTGCCTTGAGGTACCCCGACAGCGAGAGGAAGAGGAGTTGAAGTGGAGCCAGCGAACAAAACACTGAAGGAGCGGTCAGAAATATAGGAAGAGAACCAGGAGAGGGCAGTGTACTTAATGCCTAGTGACTGGAGCTTAGAAAGTAGGAGACGGTGGTCAACAGTGTCGAAAGCTGCAGAAAGGTCGAGAAGAATGAGCAGAGAGTGGTCACCATTACATTTTACATCAGAAGGTCATTGGTCACTTTGATGAGTGCAGTTTCTGTCAAATGTAGGGGATGGAAGCCGAACTGTGAGGGGTCTAGGAGGGAGTGAGTGGAGAGGTAATGGCTAAAGCGGGAGTAGACCATGCGCTCCAAGAGTTTAGAGATGAAGTGGAGATTGGAGACTGGTCTGTAGTTATTTGTGCAGGATGGGTTGAGAGCGGGTTTCTTTAATAATGAAGTAATCATAGAGTGTTTGAAGGAGGATGGGAAAATGCCCAAGGAGAGTGAGAGATTAAAGATTGTAGTTAGGTGAGTTGTGACGACTGGAGAGAGAGACTGGAGGAGATTTGAGTGAATGGAGTTGGTAGTGCATGTAGTCGGACGAAAAGTAGAGAGGAGTCTGGAAACTTCTTCTGTGATGGGATCAAATGTGAAGAGTGAGCCAAGGGAAATGCAGGGAGCGATGGGAGTAACAGCACTTGTTGGTTGAGAGCGGATTTTCTGACAGATGTTATCTATTTTCTCTATAAAGTGGGAGGCCAGGTCATCAGCACAAATATCTGTGATAGGGGCTTGTGCTTTTGGCCTGAGGAGGGAGTGAAAGGTGTCAAAAAGTTTCTTGGAGTTGTTGGATAGTGAGGAGATCAGGGTGGTGTAGTAGGTCTGTTTGGTGAGATGAAGGGCAGAGTTATAGGTTCTTAACATAAATTTGAAGTGGATGAAGTCTTCTGGTGTGCGAGTTTTCCTCCATAAGCGTTCAGCACTCCTAGAGCATCACTGCAGCAGTTGAGTTTGCAGTGTGAGCCAGGGCTGTTTTACTCTGTGTTTGGAGTTTCTGAGGGTGAGGGGCGATACTTAGTCCAGGGTTCTTCTGAGAGTGTCATTGTAGTGGTGTACAGCCAGATCAGGACAGGAAAAAGAGGAGATTGGGGTCAGTGATGAGTGTAGGGCGTCTGAAAGTGTATGAGGGTTAATGGCTTGTAGATTTCTGAATGTATGGCAGGTAGGGGTGGGTGAGGATTTGAGAGCGTGAAGGAGAGAATGTTGTGGTCAAAGAGGGGAAAAGGCGAGTTATTTAGGTATGAGATTTAACAGAGCCAGACAAAGACCAGGTCAAGGGTGTTACCCTCACATTTGCAGAACCCCTGAGGTACTTGAAGAGCAGAAACCCACAAATGGGATCTCATTTTACAAACTACACCTTCCAATTAATTCATCTAGGGGTGCATTGATCATATTGACTGTACATGTGCCTCACAAAATTTTATACCCTTCGGCGGTGAAGAAAGAATAAATTACATTTTTACCACTAAAATGTTGTTTTAGCCCCAAGTTTTTAATTTTTCTAAGGGTTAATAGGAAAAAATAGACCTCAGTTTGTTGTGCAATTTTTTCCTGAGTGCGCCAATACCTTACAAGTAATCAGGAAATACTTTTGAGGCACAGTGCAAAGCTCAAAAGGGAAGGTGTGCCAGATTGTAGTGCAGATTTTACTGTTATGGTTTTCGGGTGCCATGACCGACTGATAGAGCCCCTGAGGTGCCAGAACAGCAGAACCACTCATAAGTGACCCCATTTAACAAACTACCCCTCTCAATGAATTCATCTAGGGGTGCAGTGATTATATTGACACCACAGGTGTGTCACAGAATTTTATACCATTGAGTAGTGAAGAAAAATAATTAAATTTTTACCACCAAAGTTTAGTATTAGCCATAGATTTTACATTTTCACATGGGAAACTGGGTAAAAATGGCACCAAAATTTGTCCCACAATTTCTGCTGAACTTAGCAGTATCCCATATGTAGCTGTAAAGTACTGCTTAGTCGTACGGAGAGACTCTGGAGGGAGGAAGCTCTATTTCCCTTCTGGAGTGCAGATTTTCCTAGAATAGTTTGCTTAGCTCCTAAGTGCAATAAGAGCAGAATCCTCCCTCAAGTGACCCCATTTTGGAAATTATACTGCTTTGGGAATTTATCTACAGGTATAGTGGTGATTTTGACTCCATGGGTGTTTTTCAGAAACAAGCAGTAGTGGGTGTTGCTGTATGAAAATTATAAACTTCGGTTGTAGTGATCAGTACATTGTTGTGTCCAGTACATTATGCCCAGCTCATGCTTCTGGAGACTTGCATCCATAAATTAGGCGGACACTCATTGCTACAGAAATACCAAACATGTGGACGTTAAATTTGATTTACACACACTGTGGGGCTCAGAAGGGAGGGGAGGATTTGTATTTGGGAGTGCAGAATTTGTTGGATTTCTTTTGGGGGGGCTAGGAGCAATATCGCTTTTTTAAAATCTTTGTACTAACAGTAACATGGAAGTCCTTATATTTCCATTGAAAGATGACGGAGCTGAGTGGGGACTTGCCTTTTTTTATGGATTGATTTGGAACATTTTACATAACATTTTGGATCACATTTATCCTGCACTCTACGCTGACCACTTATTTTGAAGTTTCTATCTAAATCTCCCAGTGAGGTGATTCAGATGAAACACCTGAAGGATCCATTCACTTTAATGAGGCAACAGAGTTACTCTCTACTCCATCTGGCCTCTGTTCAGCATTGTCCTTTTCACATAGGTGCACGGAACTGTGGCCGACGGCGCTTTTATTCACGCTAAAAAAGACGGACACTGCAGGATCACAGGCCACACGGCGTCCACAGTGTCTCCATCTACCTCATTATAAGGAACCTTCCATCGGGGATTCCATCTGAATCACTTGTTTCAGAGATTTACATGGAAACTCCTTTGTAAGTGCTCAGCGTAGAGCACAGAATAAATGTGTGCCAAGTCTTAAGGTACTGCCACACTAAACGCTCCCGCTAACGATCTCGTTAGCGGCGCATACTAATGAGATCGCTAGCGGGATCGTTTTAATATCGCTAAATGTGTGCCACATTTAGCGATATAGCTAACGACGCTATCGCCGTTAGCGATCTTCTTAGCGATTTAGCGGTACAAAAGTACCGCTAAATCGCTAAGAAAAGGTGCCACACAGCGATACATACTCACCCAGCGGGAGCGCCAGCGACGAGAATAGGGTCCGGATCGTTTCCGGCGACGAGCGAGATCCCAGCAGGAAGCTCGTCGCCGGAAGCTGCCACACACAGCAACATCGCTAACGGGATCGCTAAATAGTGACGTTTTTTAGCGATCCCGTTAGCGATATTGTTTAGTGTGGCAGTACCTTTACTGCAATCTTTGGGAGGCAGAATGAAAAAATCAACAGCAAGTAAAGAATTGGTTTTATTTATTTTTTACGCCATTCCTCATGTGGTATAAGTGATTAAACTACTTTATTCTTTGGGTCGGTGTGATAACAGCGATACTAGATTTATTTGGGGTTTTTAGGTTTGGCTGCTGTCGCACATTAAAAGATGCGTTTTTTTGCAAAAACTAGTTTTTGTTTTGCCATATTTGAGAGCTATAATTTTTCCATATTTTTGCTGACAGAGTCATGTGATGGCTTGTTTTTTGCGGAACTAGTTGATGTTTTTATTGGTACTATTTTCAGGCACATGACATTTTTTATCGCTTTGTATTCCGATTTTTGGGAGGCAGAATGAAAAAAAAAAAACAGCAATTCTGGAATATTTTTTTGTTTTTTTAATGCTGTATTACGTGTGACAAAATGGATAAGGCAGCTTTAGTCTTTGCGTTAGTGCGATTACAGCAATATCACATTCATATTTTTTTTATGTTTTGTCGCTTTTACACTATAAAAACTATTTTATTGAAAAAATAATTATTTCTACTTTGCTTTATTTTGAGAGCTGTAACTTTTTTTCCGTTAATGGAGTTGTATGGCGTCTTGTTTTTTGCAGAACAAGATGACGTTTTCAGCAATACAATTTTTATTTACAGTCGTCTTTTTGATCATATTTTATTTCTCTTTTTGTTCTGCTGCGTTGTTCGTTGTTTTTTGTGTTTT
>VIAB01011757.1:58929-72375 GCA_009801035.1 Oophaga pumilio
AGCCAGAAATAGGTGATAGAGTTACACAGACAGAGCTCTCAGTCCGGATCAGACTTCAGACGCTGTTGCAGTCTCCTGGAAGCCAAGCTCTGGTAGATACCTATTATAACCCTGTGTTGTTGTGGCCAGGCTGCTAGAGCCTAGATCACGGTAGTGAGGTAACTAATCCTGTCTAGTTAGAAGCCTGACAGGCTTAGGATTTTGGTTTATGATTTGCTTTATGTTTGTTTGCTGTTGACTTTCAATAAAACTGGTTGCGGCCAGTTTATACCAATACTGCTGTCTGTGATTGAACTGTTTCTATGCCACTCCGTCTACCCGAGATGGCGATCCCGGAGCTAAACCCCCTGAACTGGTTACAATATATACAGCTCTGGCAAAAATTAAGAAACCACTTTCAAATGTTCGGTTTGTCTGATTTTTCTCTTTATAGGTATATTTTTGTGTCAAATGTAAATTGTTCTTTTAGTCTATAAACTTCTGACAACATGTCACTGAATTTCCAAGCAATAAATTTTGTATTTTTTTTTCTGACAAAGAAAATTGGTTGAAATTTAGAAAAAAGCAGTGCTTTCAGACCTCAAATATTGCAAAGAAAACAAATTCATAATCATTTAGCAACAATACTAATGTTTTAACTCAGAAAGAGTTCTGAAGTCAATATTTTGTCTAATAACCATGATTATTATTATTATACATTTATATAGCACCATTTATTCCGTGGCGCTTTACATGTGAAAAGTGAAAATATAGACAAGTACAATAAACATGTGCGAGACAAGGGACATACAAGTACAGAAGGAGAGAGGACCCTGCCCGCGAGGGCTCACAGTCTACGGAGATGGTTGAGGATACACTAGGAGAGGGTAGACCTGGTTGTGCAGTGGTTTAGTAGACTGAGGATCATTGCAGGTTGTAGGCTTGCCGGAACAGGTGGGTCTTCAGGTTCTTCTTGAAGGTTTCCATTGGTGAAAGTCTGATATTTTGCGGCAGGGAGTTCCAGAGTATGGGAAAACCCGGGAGAAGTCTTGTATGCGGTTGTGGGAAGAAGAGATGAGGGGGGAGTAGAGAAGGAGATCTTGAGAGGATCGAAGGTTGCGTGTGGGTAGGTACCGGGAGACCATGTCACAGATGTATGGAGGAGAAAGGTTGTGGATGGCTTTGTATATCATGGTTAGGGTTTTGAACTGGAGCCTCTGGGCAATAGGAAGCCAGTGAAGGACCTGGCATAGGGGGTAGGCTGGGGAATAGTGGGGAGACAGGTGGATTAGTCGGGCAGCAGAGTGTAGGATGGACTGGAGTGGTGCTAGAGTGCTAGAGGGGAGGCCAGAGAGTTGGAGGTTGCAGTAGTCAAGGCAGGAGATAAGGGCGTGCACTAGTGTTTTTGTGGTTTCATGGTTGAGGAATGCATGGATTCGGGAAATATTTTTGAGTTTGAGGCGGCAGGAGGTGGCGAGGGCTTGGATATGTGGTTTGAAAGAGAGGGCAGAGTGGAGGATCACCCCAAGGCACCGAGCATGCGGGACTGGGGAAAGCAAGCAGCCATTGACATTGATGGATAGGTCAGGTGGAGGGTTAGAATGAGGTGGGTGATGAATTCTGTTTTGTCCATGTTCAGTTTGAGAAAGCGAGCAGAAAAGAAGGCTGAGATAGCAGACAGACACTGTGGGATTTTGGTCAGTAGGGAGGCGAGGTCAGGTCCAGATAGGTAGATCTGCGTGTCATCGGTGTAGAGGTGATCCTGCAAGCCGTGGGATTCTATGAGCTGTCCCAGGCCAAAGGTGTAGATGGAGAAGAGTAGGGGTCCTAGGACTGAGCCTTGAGGAACTCCGACAGACAGGGGGCGATGTGAGGAGGTGGTGTGTGAGAGGGAGACACTAAATGTTCGTTCTCTTAGGTATGATGAGATCCAGGATAGGGCCAAGTCTGTGATGCCAAGAGCTGAGATAATCTGTAGCAGGAGGGAATGGTCCACGGTGTCGAAGGCAGAAGACGGGTCCAGGAGAAGGAGGACAGAGTAGTGTCGCTTGCTCTTTTCGGTTAGCAGGTCGTTAGTGACTTTAGTTAGGGTAGTTTCAGTTGAGTGATGTGGTCGGAAGCCAGATTGTAACCGGTCAAAGAGACCGAACAGGAGGAAAGGTGGGAGGACAGTTCGAGATATACATGCTGTTCCAGTAGTTTTGAGGCGTAAGGGAGAAGAGAAATCTACATCTCTGTGGAGGGGTAGCGGCCCTGCTATAATTAAAACACCTGTGACTAACAGGTGGAGTGCTCAGTCAGAAAGTAAATGAATACATATCAAAAAACTAATGTGATGTGGATGTGACGGTTAGTTTTTTGGCGTTTTAATTATAGCAAGGCCGCTACCCCTCCACAGAGATGTAGATTTCAATCTAGAGAGAGGATTCATATGTTCCCATACAGATAAAGACTTTTCTAAGTGAGGATTGGCATTAGTTAGGACCTGGAAAATGAGAGGCGCCTTAACGTGGCTTCCAGGTACACATAAATTGGCCATTTTATGTGCTAAGCCTTCTCAATTTTTCATATTTCTAAGGCAGTGATGCAATTCATTTTCCATATCTCATGTTTGCAAGCTATAGCGCTACAGTGTGCTTCCTTTTTTTCTTTGAGTGTGTATGAGTTGGTGACTCTAGGTTAAGCACCTGTTCACACTAGGTCTATGTTTGGATGTGACGGTTAGTTTTTTTTTTATGTTTTCCTGAGTTAAAACATGAGTATTGTTGTTTCTACATGAATATGAACTTGTTTTCTTTGCATTATTTGAGGTCTGAAAGCACTATTTCTCTTTTATTATTTTGCCAATTTCTCATTTGCTGCAAATAAATACAAAATTTTTAGCTTTAAATTTCGGAGACATGTTGTCAGTAGTTTATAGAATAAAAGAGCAATTTACATTTTACTCAAAAATATACCTATAAAGAGAAAAATCAGACAAACTGAAAATGTAGCAGTGGTCTCTTAATTTTTGCCAGAGCTGTATATATATGTATATATATATCTATATATATATAGATATATATATATATTGTCCCTTCTCATTATCGGCTCCTCTACCAAAGGCCTGGGAGTTTGAGGGTTCTCAGTTGTTCCCAGCATTGCGCTTTTCTGGACAGAGAGCTCAGATGTTGCTCCTGGGATCTGTTGTAGCCATTCTTCCAACTTATGGGTCACTGCTCCAAGTGCTCTTATTACCACTGGAATCACTGTTGCCTTCACCTTCCACATCTTCTCCATTTCTCCTTTGAGGCCCTGGTATTTCTCATATTCCTTTTTTCTGATGTTTCTGTCACTTGGCACTGTCACATCTATTATCATTGCTGTCTTCTGATCCATGTGTACTATCACAATGTCTGGTTGGTTAGCCATCACCTGCTTATCCGTCTGGATCTTGAAGTCCCACAGGATTTTTTCGCTTTCATTCTCTACCACTTTCTCTGGGGTCCCCCACCTGGACTTAGGGGGACTTAGCCCATATGCTGTGCAGATGTTCCTATATACAATTCCCGCTACTTGGTTGTGTCGTTCAGTATACGCTGTTCCTGCTTGCATTTGGCATCCTGTCACTATGTGTTGGACGGTTTTTGAGGTTTCTTTGCATAGTCTTCACCTTGGGTCTTGTCTTGTGTGGTAGATTTCTGCTTCTATGTATCTGGTACTTAGTGCTTGCTCTTGTGCTGATATGATTAGTGCCTCTGTGCTGTCCCGGAGTTTAGCTTTCTCCAGCCATTGGTAGGATTTTTCCATGTCAGCCACCTCCATTATCTGTTGATGGTAGATCCCATGCAGCGGCTTGTCTTGCCATGGCGCTTCATGTTTCTGTTCTTTCTTCCAGATCTGTTGTTGTTGCTGCCTTAGGCATTCTCTTAGCATCTCATCTTTTCGCCTCCACCACGCGAACCTTCCAAAGTCCCTCTGCCCTTTTTTGGAAAAACTCAACATCTGCACCACGCCCTCAGCAATCACACATGAACACCATATCACATACATAGCCATCAGCTTTTGTTTTGACCAAAAGATTTTTTGAATTCCCTTTATTGATATCACAAAACAAGTGACCTCCATACATATCACAATCCACTATACCAAGACCAATAATATGACATACAAGGAAAAATACCACCACACAATGACCAATCACATATTACCACCACAGTGACCAAATAATACCACATACAAGGAATAAATACCACCACTTCATGAACAGATCATATATTACCACCACATAATACCACAATAAAGGGAGAGATGTCACCATACCATGACCAGATCACATATTCCCACCACATAGTGGCCAAAAAATACCACATATAAGGGACAAATACCATCACACCATGACTACATCACATAGATAAATACCATAACACCATGACCAGATCTAATCTATGAGAACATCGTTGAAGCTCTCATATACTTGCATTGAGAGTTTATGACTAGAGATGAGCGAATTTGTTCAGGTCCCCACTGATTCGTCAAGCTATAGCGCTTACTGAATAAGCTACAGCGGGAACCTGGATACATGGAGCACGCTGGCTGATCGGCACCACAGCTGCATGTGTCATGGCTGTGTCAGAGTCACAGCACATGCATGGAGAGCCCAGCACACTGTCTCTCCATGCATGTGTTGTGACTGTCACACAGCCGCGACACATGCAGCTGCAGCGCCAAACAGCTGATCATCGGGAGCGCTCCAGGTATTCGGGTTACCGCTGTATCTTAATTGATAAGCGCTACAGCTTGCCGAATAAACAGGGACCCGAAGAAATTCGCTCAACTCTACTTATGACATATCCAAAGGCAGAAGAAAAGGGATGGCACTCACCATCCTTAAAATCCAAACTTTATTGTAGCATAAAAATCTTCAGCAGGGGAGCAATGTGAACAAGGAACGGACGACGGCCGTTTCGCTCTTCCACGTGTCCTAATAGCAACAGGAAGAGGGAAGGCACCTTTTACCTGTGTGGATCTAGGTTGCCTCCCACTTCCTGATGTACTCAAAATAAAAACATAAAATGCATCCCCAAAACAGAGTGAAAAAAGTACAAAAAACACACATTAAAAAACCAAATGAATATTGCATGAAGATACATAATGAAAAGCCAATAAGAAAACCGACATATCAATTCTTTCATTCTGACCTAATGGTCCCATAGCGCATGTGCGCAAAATCCACCTGGCTTCTCTCCTAAGGAGAAGCCTGTGCAGATCACCTCCTTGTTGCAGTAAATTAACCTTTTCCAAGCCTGCAAAACAGAGTGTCTTTGCATCACCTTCATGACACTCCCTTACATGGTTAATCAAGTGGGGAACCCCCTTTCCCGACTGTATGGAGTTAAAATGCTCTCTAAACCTCACAAATAAGGGACAAATCGTTTTACCAATGTAAAAAAGCCACAAGGGCAAATAATTACATAGACTACGTGTGTCGTCCTGCAAGTAATAAAGTCCCGAACCTGGTGACAAATGGGGCCCATACTAATCACATTACCAGTTAATCGAAAAGGACAAAAATTACAATGGCCTCACTTAAAATTACCTTTTGGGATTCCTGCTTTTAACCAATTATTCTGATTACTTCTTACACGGTTGTGAACTAAAAGATCTTTTAAATTTGTAAAAGGTGCCTTCCCTCTTCCTGTTGCTATTAGGACACGTGGAAGCGCGGTAGCTCGAAAAGGCCGTTGTCTGTTCTTGTTCTCATTGCTCCCCTGCTGAAGATTTTTATGCTACAATAAGGTTTGGATTTTAAGGACGGTGAGTGCCATCCCTTTTCTTCTGCCTTTGGATATTGCATATTTTTTTCTGGATTGAGCACCCGTCCTCTCCCTGTTTGAGACAAATAGCATCAATTTGCATGTGCAGGACTCTTTGTCTGAACAGGTACCTGGTGGCTGCAGTGGTGTGGATGCACTTTGCTCTTTTTGTTGGCTCTACTTATGACATAGATTCTGACTTCCAGCCAGTCAGAAGCTTGTCACTTGACAATACAAAGGTGACATCAACCCCATAAATATTACCCCACTTGCCACCGCTGCAGGGCAAATGGGAAGAGCCGGGTAAAGTGCTACAATTAGCACATCTTTGGATGCGGCAATTGTGAGTTGGCGGGGGGTCGCTATTTTTAGGCTGGTGAGGGCCTCACCAGCCTGAGAATACCTGGCCACAGCTGTCTGCTTACCGTGGATGGTTAGCAAAAATAGTGGGACCCCCCCCCTCCAAAAAAAAAAATAGCGTGTGTTCCTCCTATTTTTGTTAACCAGCCAAGGAAAAAGCAGACAGTTGTGGTCTGGCATTCTCAGGCTGGCGAGTCCCATGGATTTTGACCCTTACCAGCCTAAAAATAGCAGCCCGCAGCCACCCCACAATTGGCACATTCAAAAATGCGCCAATTGTGGCACTTTACCCAGCTCTGCCCAGTTGCCCTGTAGCGGTGGCAAATGGGGTTCATATTTGTGGGGTTGATGTTACCTATGTATTGTCAGGTGACATAAAGCCACGGCTTAGTAATGGAGAGGCATCTATAAGACACATATTATATTATATGATATTATATATATTATATTATATGGTCAATAAACACACAGCCAGAATAAAGTCCTTTAATTGAAATAATGACACAGACTCCTGTAATAATTAATAATTAAACCATAATTACTGCATCACTGTTACTCACCTCTCTTCACCCGCCGGCCGGGCTCCTCGCCACGTCTCTCCTCACGCCGGGCGGCTCTCCTGCCGCATTGTCCCTGCACTTCCTGGTTCTCAGCCGCCCTGGGGATCCTCTACTGTGCGCATGTGCGGCCGCTCGCTGAGGTCACGGGCACGCGTTCCCCCAACCAGCTAATGCGGTCGGGTTGGTTTCTGCCCGGAAGCACTGCCCAATTAGGGCAGCGGCTACCGGTTATATCAGGCTGCCTCCTGCTAGAGGAGGTGCCTGATTATTCTAGTGCTTCCGTTGTCCCTAGCCATTGCTTCCACTTAGCGCTCCTTCTCAGGCTCCTATTCCCCTTAACCTGTTGTCTTTTGCCTTGCAGTTCCGGGTGGTCTCTTGTGTCTTCATCCTGCCCCGTGCTGTGTTCGCGGCTTCCCGTCCTCGGAATTTATTCCTGTGCGTTCCTCCCATCTGCAGTGTGCTCTGTGTTTCTGTATGCCCTCTCAGTTCCATTTATTCCTCTGTGTTCCCACTGTCATCCCACAATCCCGTTTGCTACCTTCCTCCTCTGAGCCGTCCCTTGGTATTGGCAGTAATGGTATTCCGTCCCCTCGGGCTTGCCCCTGACACTCCCTGTATAGGGGTGGGTTCACGTGGCCAGCTCGCTCGGGTGAGCTCGGGTACCTCGATCCCAAGGGTCCACTCTTGGAGCGTAAGAATCACCTAATTCCGCCTAGCTTCGCCCTGGGCTCTGTTGGACGCGGCCCCCAGTACCCCTAGCCTCCACCTGGGCCCTGTTGGATGCGGGCTTCCAGTAACCACTAAACCACTAGCCTCCGCCTGGGCCCTGTTGGAATCTGGCTCCCTGGGCCCTGTTGGATGCTGGCTTGGCCCCCCTTGTCCCTGTTGGATGCTGGCCTGACCCCCCTGGGCCCTGTTGAATGCTGGCCTGGCCCCCCCTGGGCCCTGTTGGATGCTGGAATGAGGAAGTGGAGCAGCGTGTGACGTCACGTTGGGACCATGATGCACCTGGCTTAAAGCTACAGTCCCCATTTCCGTTCACCCATTGTAGTGTCTCTTTAAAACACCACAGTGTTCTTATGCATCGGGGGGCTTCAGAAGCTGCAGCCTGCCCTGAGCAAAATGTAGGGGGGCCCGAGCGCGGACCTCGGCCGGGCCACACATTTTCCTCCTAATCACCGGGCCCCATACTGTAGTAAGGGCAGTAATGCCCTGATGGCGGCCCTGTCTGTAATTATCTGACTGAGGGGGTTCAAGCCTTATGCAGAACAGCAATGGGGACAGTGCATCACCTTGGTATATGGCGCATTTGATGGTCACTTGTGCTAGTTGTCTTGAGTTGACTTCCAGTGTTGTTTTCCATAGCCCCATTGAGTTGCTGAAGAAGGTTCTTAATTTCCTGTTCACATTGTAGAGGGCCAAGCATTCACAGATCCATGTATGTGGCATTGAGTCATATGCTTTCCTGTAGTCAATCCAGGCTGTGCTGAGATTGGTCTGTCTGGATCTTGAATCTTGAGCGACTGCTCTATCTACTAGGAGCTGGTGCTTAGAGCCTCTGGTGTTGGTCCCAATGCCTTTCTGAGCTGGATTCATGTACTGGTTCATATGGTTCTGTAGCTTGGTGGCTATGATGCCTGACAGGAGTTTCCATGTTGTTGTAAGGCAGTTTATTGGGTGGTAGTTGGATGGAACTGTTCCTTTGTGAGGATCCTTCATGATCAGCGCTGTTCTTCCTTGTGTTAGACAGGCTGGGTGGTGGCCTGCTTCTAGCAGTTGGTTCATCTGCTTTGCCATGCATTCATGTACTGCTGTTAATTTCTTTAGCCAGTAGATGTGGATCATGTCTGGGCCAGGTGCTGTCCACCTGCTGTCCAGGTGCAGCATATACAGTACAGACCAAAAGTTTGGACACACCTTCTCATTTAAAGATTTTTCTGTATTTTCATGACTATGAAAATTGTACATTCACACTGAAGTCATCAAAACTATGAATTAACACATGTGGATTTATATACTTAACAAAAAAGTGTGTAACAACTGAAATTATGTCTTATATTCTAGTTTCTTTAAAGTAGCCACCTTTTGCTTTGATGACTACTTTGCACACTCTTGGCATTCTCTTGATGAGCTTCAAGAGGTAGTCACCGGGAATGGTTTTCACTTCACTGGTGTGCCCTGTCAGGTTTAATAAGTGGGATTTGTGGCCTTATAAATGGGGTTGGGACCATCAGTTGTGTTTGCTTACAGGTTGTCCAACTACACCCCCAGCACTGATTGGCTGCTTTCTGCCTATGCACAGTGTATTCAGAAAGTTGCCAATCAGGGGTGTGGGTGGGGTTATACAGAGCACAGCCAGTAAAATTAGTGATACATCGCTGGAATCAGGTTCTCTGCCTCTTCATTATGCTGTTCTCAGATGGGGCAGTAAAAACCTAGTGACAGATTCCTGTTAAAGCAAAATATTTTTTCCCCAATTGGGTATTGTATTTTCATCTGAAGTAACTATGCACAAATTTGTTATTCATTTGGTTATATAATAATACTTTTATATTCTGTTCTGGCTTTTTAGCTGTATTGTTTTATTATTTGTGCATTTTTTATTATATTCTAGGTTACAAAAGAAAATCGAGATGAAATACTGAGTGAAATAGTGACTTCAATACAAGACTGCTTTATTGCAAAATCCAAATAAGAACAACTAATTATCACTGTTTACCAACATTGACACGTTAAACATAATAAAATCTTACAACATAACTGTATTCTTCTTGGTCTTAATATCTCTAATTTGAAAAGTCAATAAAATTAAGATGAAGGGAGTACAACTTGGTTTCTCTTGAAGACAATTGTTCACCAGTTGAGCATGTGTAGATGGTGAAACAGTAGCTGCAGCGCTGAGTAAAACATGTGATCAAAATAAAAAAAATAGTAACTAAACCCCCCCTTTATAACCTCCTTAGTTAGGGAAAAATAATAAAATAAAGAAAATATATTTATTTCCATTTTCCCATTAGGGTTAGGCTAAAGTTAGTTGGGCTAAAGTTTTGGGTTAGAGTTAGGCTAAAGTGAGTTGGGCTAAAGTTTTAAGGTTACTGATAGTTAGTCAAAAGTGATTTGGGCTAAAGTGTTAGGGTTAGGCTAAAGTGAGTTGAGCTAAAGTTTTAGGGTTAGGCTAAAGTGAGTTGGGCTAAAGTTTTAGGGTTAAGCTAAAGTGAGTTGGGTTAAGGTTTGGGTTAGGGTTGTGAATAGGGTTAGGGTTGGGATTAGGGTTAGGGGTGTGTTGGGGTTAGGGTTGTGTTTAGGGTTGGGATTAGGGTTAGGGGTGTGTTGGAGTTAGGGTTGTGTTTAGGGTTGGGATTAGGGTTAGGGGTGTGTTGGGGTTAGGGTGGTGGTTAGGGTTGGGATTAAGGTTAGGGGTGTGTTGGGGTTAGCATTGGAGTTAGAATTAGGGGGTTTCCACTGTTTAGTTACATCAGGGGGTCTCCAAATGCAACATGGCGCCTCCATTGATTCCAGACAATTTTGCGTTCAAAAAGTCAAACAGTGCTCCCTCCCTTCTGAGCTCTGCCATGTGCCCAAACAGTGGTTTACCCCACATATGGGGCATCAGCTTACTCAGGACAAATTGCACAACATCTTTGGGGGTCTAATTTCTCCTGTTACACTTGGGGAAAATAAAAAATAAGGCTAAAAAATAATTTCTGTGGAAAATTTTTTTTTTTTATTTTCACAGCTCTGTATTATAAACTTCTGTGAAGCACATGGAGGTTCAAAGTGCTCACCACACATCTAGATAAGCCCCTTTTGGGGGTCTAGTTTCCAAAATTGGGTCACTTGTGAGAGGTTTCTACTGTTTAGGCACATCAAGGGCTCTGCAAACGCAACATGACGCCCGCAGACCATTCCATCAAAGTCTGCATTCCAAAATGGAGCTCCTTCCTTTCTCTGCCATGCACCCAGTGGTTCCCCCCATATATGGGGTATCCGCATACTCAGGACAAATTGGACAACTACTTTTGGGTTACAATTTCTCCTGTTACCCTTGTGAAAGTAAAAATTTGAGGGTGAAAAGATCATTTTTGTGGAAAAAAAATGATTTTTTTAGTTTCACAGCTCTGCGTTATAAACTTCTATGAAGCACTTGGGGGTTCGAGGTGCTTACCACACATCTAGATAAGCTTCTTGGGGGGTCTAGTTTCCAAAATGGGGTCACTTGTGAGAGGTTTCTACTGTTTAGGCACATCAGGGGCTCTGCAAACGCAACATTATGCCCGCAGACCATTCCATCAAAGTCTGAATTTCAAAACGTAATTTCTTCCCTTCCAAGCCCTGATGTGTGCCCAAACAGTGGTTTACCCCCACATATGGGATATCAGCGTACTCAGGACCAACTGTACAACAACTTTTGAGGTCCAATTTCTTCTGTTACCCTTGTGAAAGTAAAAATTTGAGGGTGAAAAGATCATTTTTGTGGAAAAAAAAGATTTTTTATTTTCATGGCTCTTCGTTATAAGCTTCTGTGGAGCACTTGGGGGTTCAAAGTGCTCACCACACATCTAGATAAGTTCCTTAAGGGGTCTAGTTTCCAAAATTATGTCTCTTGTGGTGGGTTTCCACTGTTTAGGCACATCAGGGGCTCTCCAAACACGACATGGCGTCCGATCTCAATTCCAGCCAATTTTGCATTAAAAAAGTCAAACGGCGCTCCTTCCCTTCCAAGCTCTGCCATGCGCCCAAACAGTGGTTTACCTCCACATGGGGTATCGACGCATTCAGGGGAAATTTCACAACAAATTTTGTGATTCATTTTCTCTTTTTACACTTGTGAAAATAAAAAATGTTTCTGAAGTAAAATGTTTGTAAAAAAAAAAAGTTAAATGTTAATTTTTTCCTTCCACATTGCTTCAGTTCCTGTGAAGCACGTAAAGGGTTAATAAACTTATTGAATGTGGTTTTGATCACCTTAAGGGGTGCAGTTTTTAGAATGGTGTCACTTTTGGGTGTTTTTGGTCATTTACACCCCTCAAAGTGACTTTAAATGTGAAGTGGTCCCTAAAAAAAATGGTTTGTAAATTTTCTTGTAAAAATGAGAAATCGCTGGTCAAATTTTAAGCCTTATAACTTCCTAACAAAAAAAAATTTTGTTTCCAAAATTGTGCTGATGTAAAGTAGACATGTGGGAACTGTTATTTATTAAGTATTTTGTGTGAGATATCTCTCTGATTTAAGGGCATAAAAATTAAAAGTTTGAAAATTGCAAAATTTTCGCCATATTTCTGTTGCTTGGATGCTTGGATTCATCCTCTTCAGTTCGTCATAAGTCACCAGTCCTACAAAACTGGCTAGTCCAAAACAAGCTCCATGATGTCTTCCGCTGCCTGAACACATCGTCCCGTGAGTATTCCCACTTCTCCGATGTACATAAGACTGCTTCCCGAATTGATTTACTACTCACTAACATATTTACCTTGGCCAAATTCAAAGACATACGTTTTTTGTGGAAAACCATTTCTGACCACATCCCAGTTCTCGCTGAGTTTCTCGCAGGTCCCTCATCTGACATACCATTTAATTGGAAAAATAATCCAGCCCTGTTCAACATACCGGAGTTTAAGCATGAGATGGAAAATACCATCTCAAACTACTTTAAAGAAAATGTATCTGATGAAGTAGACCTCTTCAATGTATGGAATGCCGGCCATAAGGCTGTAATGAGGGGAATCTTATGCAGATCCTCTCTAGATACAGGAAGAGGAATAGAGAAAAAATCACAAACTTACAAGCCCAAATAAATGAGCTAGAGAAACAACAAATTAATTTGAAAGTTCCATCTTCAACCATCCAGGCAGAGATTCTGAGACTTAGACAGAGTTTAAGGTCTAAAATTTTTCAGGAATATGATGCGGTTATTATAGCGTCATAAATCATACACATCCCTCAACAAACCTACAAAGTTCATGATGAGGAAACTAAAAAGGGAAAGAGTCAACAGAAGGATAATTAAGATCACTTCCCCTTCGGGTGAAGCAAAAAACTCATCCCAGGGACATTGTCAACTCATTTGCTGAGTTTTTCAGAAATCTTTACAACTTGAAAGATGATCCCCAAACACCTATAGTCAATCCAAAACTGGTAGACTCCTTTCTACAGAGTATTGATCTCCCAAAGATTGACGAGTTGGATCTGAGTTATATCAATAGCCCTTTTTCAGAGAACGAGATAATTAGCACTATCAAGAAATTACAAATTCAAAAATCACCTGGGCCGGATGGCTTTTCTGGTGAATACTATAAGTCTATTTCAAAACTTCTGGCTCCACATTTAGCTACTGTTTTTGATCTGGCATGCTCTCGGGGTTCATTCCCAAATGAGATGTTGGAAGCAACAATTGTCATGATTCCAAAGGGGGGGGGAGACCCTGAGAGGATACAGAGTTACAGACCAATTTCGCTTATCAATAGCGACATAAAAATTTACTCAAAAATTATCGCAAACCGTCTAAAGAACATTCTTCCATGTCTGTTGGTGGATGATCAAATAGGTTTCACAGAGGGCCGACAGGCGTCAGATGGAACCAGAAGGGTCTTGAACTTGATAAATCTGGCTAACATTTCGGGAACGCAATCCGCTTTTCTGGCACTGGACGCCGAGAAGGTCTTTGATAGTTTAAATTGGTTATATTTTAGGACAACTCTCGCTAGATTCGGTTTTAATGAGAAGTTTTTGTCAACAGTTTTTGCCTTATACTC
>VIAB01011758.1:7242-22315 GCA_009801035.1 Oophaga pumilio
CCATTAGTAAGTTAGAGCTCCTCTTAGTTTTTTTTTATTATTATTATTTTTTTATAATTCTGTTAGTAAAACTTGTGCCTCCTCTATTCCCTGGCAGTTGCTGCTTACGCCTTCCTCAGCAGACGATTATAGCAGTACATGCTTTTCCATCTCTCGGTTGTCACAGCATGGCCTCACCTGCTCTTTCCTTACACACTAGGGATGATCCTTCTGGCAGAAATCCACTTACAAGTAGTCTTTTGCCGGAAGCTGTATGAAGCTTCTCGTATCTGTCAACTGCACAATCGGTGACAGCTCTGAGCTCCCTACATTGTGTACTTGGGCAGAAACGCCAGTCATCAATTGCGTGAAGTGACTGGAGCAAAACCTCCATGCCAGAGCGGATTTTCTGTTTATTATGGCTAACATTAAGAGTCTGATATAGAGCTGCTCTATAGAGATGCCCTTTCCTTTAGGGACCTCCAGGGTCATCGTGTCCAACTCCGTGTATGACAGCGCGGCAAACACTGCCTCTGATCGAAGGTAAAATCATTACCGCCGGTCAGACAGCCACGGTTCCCGTGAGCCCGCAGCTGTTATCGGAGGTAAAAAGTTCATCTCCTGTCACTGGCGTCGGCTGATGGGATTACTCCCATCAGCCTACACCTGCTGCCGCCAGTAACAGCAAGAGCAGTCACGGCTGATGGGAGTATTCATCAGCCGACGACTGCCCTCTAAATAAATAATTGGAAAAAAAATGGCACGGGTTTCCTTGTATTTTTGTTAACAAGCCAGGCTGCATCCCTCAGCTGTCGGCTTTAGCAAGGTTGGTTATCAAGAATAGAGAGATCCACACGCGTATTAGTCATTTAAATAATTTTAAAAAACTGTGGGGCCCCCATCATTTTTGACAACCAGCCTTGCCAAAGCAGACAGTATTCTCAGGCTGCTAAGGGGCCATGGGTAATGCCCCTCCAGCCTAAAAATAGCAGCCTGTAAATGCGCCAATGCTTTGCCCGGCTCTTCCCACTTATCCTGTTGCGGTGGCAAGTGGGGTTCATATTTGTGGGGTTGATGTCACCTTTGTGACATCAAGCCCACAGCTTAGTAATGGAGAGGTGTAAGACACCTCTCCATTACTAATCCTATAGTTATATTGTAAATAAACATTTAATTATTTAGATAATTTAAAACAAAGTGGGACCTCTCTATACTTGATAACCAACTTTGCTGAGGGTTACAGCCTGCAGCTGTCAGTTTTGCCTGGCTGGTTATTAAAAATACTGGGGAACCCACGCCGTTTTTTGTTTTTGTTTTTTTAAAAGTATTTAGAGCGCATGCGCCGACTGATGAATACTCCCATCAGTCTTCACCTGCTCTCGCTGTTATTAGTGGCAGCAGGCGTAGGCTGATGGGAGCTGAAGGCAAAATGAGGGATGAATTACCCGGCACCAAATCCTTAACAGTGTGCAGCTGATTGATACCGCTGGAGTCTGTGTGCATGCAACGGTCAGCTTGTGGAGTACAGGTGACCATCAAAAACAAATGTCTACCCGGTGTCCAAAAGAGAAAAAGGTGACACTCGCCCTCCATGGTTAAAAGAATCCTTTATTCAATTTTGTAAAACGGTTACAGCGCAAGACTAGTGGAAGAGCTTCTTAGGACAATGGCCGTTTCGCGCTTATTGCGCTTCAACGGGTCTTGTGGAGAAGTAGTCCCGTCAGCTTTCTCCAGTGACTGGCGGTAATGATTTCACCACCTATTAGAGACAGCGTTTGCCTCTGTCATGTACTTACCAGCAGGGCACACACTGGATGTTCGGCCCCCTATTCATGTGAATGGGGTTCGAGTTAAAGTCCAGGTACTGTTCTGGTACCCAAACTTTTGGCTGGACCTGTACATCCAGATGTCCACCCATCTCTACTATTAAGTCTACTCTTAGCCTTTTTGTTTTGCAATTTAAACATTTTCAGATTCTTTAACAGTTCCTCGTACAACATACTTTGCAGTCCGCTCACTATCCTAGTAGCTCTTCTCTGAACTTGCTCCAGTTTTTCAGTGTCTTTTTTAAAATGTGGTGCCCAGAACAGGACACAGTATTCCTGATGGGGCCTGACCAAGGAGGGAGTAGAGGAGAATAATTACTTCATGTGTTCTAGACTCTATGCTTCTCTTAATACATCCCAGAACTGTGTTGGCCTTTTTTGCTGCTGCATCACACTGTTGACTCATGTGCAGTCTGTGATCTATTAGTATACTCAAGTCTTTTTCACTCGTGCTGTTGCTTAGTTCTGTTCCTCCCATTCTATAGATCAATTTTTGTTTTTCTTCCCCAGATGTAGAATCTTGCATTTCTCCCTGTTAAATACCATTCTGTTAGTCACTGCCCATTGCTCAAGCTTATCTGGATCCTTCTGAATCCTTTCTTGTCTTCTCTAGTATTAGCGATCACTCCTAGCTTTGCATAGTGTGCAAATTTGATTAGTTACCTTCAGTCCCCTTATCATTTATAAAAATGTTAAACAACACTGGGACCAGTACAGAGCCTTTTGTTTCCCCACTTGAAACACTCTTCCATTTGGCTGTGCAACCATTTATTACCACTCTGAGTACGATCAATGAGCCAGTTATGAATCCACCTAACCGTAGCCTTGTCAATTTCATCCTTGGTCATTTTTCAGTAAGGACAGTATGGGATACTTTATCATAATGGTCTGTTTCTTCCCAGGAGAAATGAAGGTACTCTGCCTTAATGTGGAGCAGTGTCTCTTTTTATTTCTTTTTTGATCTCTGCACTTATTGTTTTGTATCTGTCAGAAGTCAGTAGATTTTCGCACACTGGGATACCTGAGAAAAGAAAATGAAAGTGACTGTTCTGCTGCCTCACCGTTGTATCTTGTGTCTATAGATGTCACTGCCGTTTGCATCTTGGAAGGATTCCAGAACCAGAACAGCATGCTGCTCGCAGATAAAGTACTTAAGCTACTTGGGAAGGAAAAAGCCAAAGACAAATACAAGGTATTGCTGGATAACGGATGACACGAGTATGTCTTAAAGGGGTATTCCAGTGTTGTAAACAAGTAAATCCCTAGAATATGCTATAACTTTGTGATTGGTGGGGGGCCAACCTTAAGGCCCCGTCTCACATAGCGAGATCGCTACTAAACAGCGATCTCAGCAGCGATCTCGCTATGTCTGACACATACCAGCGATCAGACCCCTGCTGTGAATCGATGGTCGTGTCAGAAATGCCTGGACTTTTTTTTGATTGCTGGTCTCCTGCTGGCCAGCACGCATCACTGCATGTGGCAGGCAGGAGACCAGCGATCAGCTGGTAACCAAGGTACACATAGGGTTTCCAGGCGCGGGGCTATGCCTGGAAACCCGAAGTGTACCTTGGTTACCAGCTCCCTGCATCAGCGGGCTGGTATCCAACATACACTGCGGGTAACTAGGCGACGTTACCCGCAGTGTCGCTGTCCTGATCGCTGCCTGAGCTGCCTGTTTGGCAGCGATCATGTAGCGACACACCAGCGATCCTGATTAGAGACACTCGCTGATCTTGAGTGAAAGGGGCAATTGTCTATGCTGTGAAGATACGAGATGTGCAGCATCTGAAACAACGGATACTGGAAGCCTGTGCTAGCATTTCTTCTGCGGTGTTGCTATCAGTGTGTCAAGAGTGGGAGAAGAGGGTTGCATTGACAATCCAACACAATGGGCAGCACTTTGAACACATTTTATAAGTGGTCATAAACTTGTAAATAACTAATGAAAAAATAAAGTTACGTTAAAACCAAGCACACCGTTGTTTTTCTTGTGAAATTCTCAATAAGTTTGATGTGTCACATGACCCTCTTCCCATTGGAAAAAATAAAGTTGGATCCAAAATAGCCGCCTTCAAAATGACCGCCATGGTCGCCACCCATCTTGAAAAGTTTTCCCCCTCCCATGTACTAATGTGCCTCAAACAGGAAGTTGATATCACCAACCATTCCCATTTTATTTAGGTGTATCCATATAAATGGCCCACCCTGTACTTTGCTGATGTCTCCTGAACTGCACGTATTGAATACTGCATACTTATTGGGAGATTTAGCCGCCCATACACCTCACACAGCTGTCGGCCAGACTATAATTTGGTTGAAAGTTATCTTTGCGACTCCCCCAAATGCAGGGTGGCTTGTCTCAGCCCAGAGCGCCCCAGTATATATCTGCTACAGACGAAAGGATCAACCATCATTAGATCGGATCGGCCATCATTAGATCGATCCTTCTCTCTAAAGTAGTAACATGAGAATTGGCGGATCCTAGTGAAATCAGTTTGGCAACTTTTAGCTGCTATGTGCGGGGGCTTTAAAGCTAAAGGTACTGTCACACTAAGCGAGATCGCTAACGAGATCGCTAAAGAGTCATCGATTTTATGACGCAGTAGCGATCTCGTTAGCGACGCAGCTGTGTGTGACATGTAGCAGTGATGTGGCCCCCGCTGAGATGTCGCTGATAGCTCATGAACGTTCTGAGCCGTTTTTTAGTCGTTGGTGTCCCGCTGGTGAGCCTGAATCGCTGAGTGTGACACCCTTTATGAACGACTTCACCAGCGTTGCAGGTGGGACTAGGTTTTCCCAACGACCGCAGGGGTCGTTATACAGATCGCTGATCTCTGATGAGATCTTTGTGTTTGGAAACTAACTAGCGACCACATAGCGATCGCCCCAGCAATCTCGCCAGGTCGTGTCGTTGTTGTGATCGCTGGTGCGATTGCTAAGTGTGACAGTGCCTTAAAGCTTCAGTTTCTTATCTGTATTTACTGTGCAGCTGAAGGCTATTTAGCAATGTCTGGGGTCAGTCATTGTAGGTTTCACACACAAATGTTTTTTGTTTTTATGTGTTATCCATCACGTTTGCAGATAGATCATAGATATGTTACATTGAATGCTCCTTTTTCACCTTGTTTTTTTGAACACTGCGCTTTTGCTCTGCAGCTTTTTTGTTTTTTGCACCTTTGCCTAAAACATTTGCACAGTACATCATGTGTGTAGTTCATAGTAGCGGCGCTTCCTCTAAGACTATGATTATAGGCTGTATTCACCCGAGTGTCCTTTTGGCATCGGCCGGGCTGATATACATTATTCTGCCTTTTTAACTATATAGAAAAAAAGAAGTTGACTGCACTTAAATCCTCTCTTGCAGTTGGTGTTCTTCTTATCAAGCGAGCCTACAGGTGATAAATGCCTATGTAGTGTTGTGTGTTCGGACATCCTCCCATCATAAACTTTACGGTCATTAAGGCCAAGTGCACACCACTGTATTTTCTGTCCTAATGCGATCCAACAAGACATTGGATTGCACGCAGACCAATGTTATTCTATGGGGCCATGCACATCCCATGCTTTCTTTCCTCGTACCGAGCTGGTAAGAGGAAATTCCAACATGTTTGAGTTTGATCCGATTACCGGATTGCACTCGACCAGGTCAATCATCAGACTGCGCTCTGATGTCGTCTGAGTGCAGTCCGATTTCCATACACTGACTGAATGGAGGATATGGAAACATTTTGTTCTCCAACTATTCCTCACAGATTGCTCCGATTCTCTTGGATGAGACAATCATATAACACTATGCAGACAGTCTCTGATCAGAGTTTGATCAGTGTCATTTGCTCAGTTGGCACACATGAGACGTTCTACGGCGTCTGACCACAGCCAAATGAGCGCTGATCTGCTTTGTATGTTTACCATTGGCGCGTGCTGTGGACAGGAATCTTACTTTCCTAATGTATTTTTTTTTCCTCCTTCTAGAACAGGGAGCCCCTGATGCCTTCACCACAGTTCATCAAATCCTATTTTAGCTCTTTCACGGACGATATCATCTCCCAGCCCCTGCACAAAGAAGAGAAGTCAGATGAGGATAAGGATAAAGAAGGAGAAGCTGCCGTGGTCAAGGAGAAGTAAGTCTCTCGCTGCTAATGTCTCTAGTTCCCAGAAGCTGCCTGTACCCAAGATAAGTCAGCCGAAGCCATACATTTTTGTTCTGGAGAGGTGGTCAGTCCCACGTGCCTGCACCTCTGGAAACAGTCTTGGTTTTCAAGCTCTGTCTCATCGGGGAGTTCCGCCATGTTTATCTCACTTACTACTTTGTATCGCCATACCGTGGAGTACACTAGCCACAAAGTTTATACAAAAATCTACAAATACTATGCTTTACTATACTGTAAAAAATATAGAGGTATGCCATCACATGGCAACCCAACCATGGCCAAATGTCCCCTGTCTGGTGATCGGTGTTTTTGGCTACATATCAGTGCACTTTCTGAAAGTCCACATGACCCAAGACTTAGGGCAGACTCACAGTCCAACTGCGGACCAGACTGTGGTCTGTTGACCCAAACTCCTCACATAAATTTACGAAGCCGTTGAGCTGAGGTCAGGAGACCTGGGGCTGTTCTACACGTCTCAGCCCGTCAGTGGGCCATGAATGTCGGACTTGTAACACCTGCCTTAGAGTATGTGCACATGGTGTCTTTTAGGGACACCAGCAATCGTTTTCTTGAAGTGACTTCACCCGCAGTCTTGTAGAGGTTCTGCCACCAGCATCTTTTACGCTATACTTTGATGTATAGAGAGTACGGACAGGTCACTTCTCTTAGCTGCTTCACTATTTCCGAACCTTCAAGTGGTTAACTCCTTTACCCTGAAGCCTGTTTTCATCTCCCCGACCAGTCCAAGTTTTACAATTCTTACCAGTGCTAGATATCTCTGCATCGCTTCAACCAAATCCCATTGATACTGAAGATTTTTTTTTTCCGTGACACATTGTACTTTTGGAATTTTAGTGAAAAGTTTGGAACTCGATCGCGTTGTGCCAATTGGTGCAGAGAGAAAGCTTCCTCTGCTATGCCGGTCACTGTCACTACTGATAGCGGCATCAGAGGGATTAATCGCCTGCGATGGGCACTAGCACTGATCGTGCCCACTTTTGATCACACCGGTGCTCGCAGTGAGCCCACGCTATCGTCATGCCGTACATGTACGATGGTTTGCGGGAGCGCACCTTCTGCTGTGCCGTAAATATGAGGCCATTAGTAGACACACGGCCGGCCAGTTATTGAGGTTTGATCAGACATGTGAATTCATTCTTAATTTTGCATAAAAAAGGGATAATGTAAAAATCCCCATTTAGTGTCTATTTACATGTAGAAAAGATCCTCAACTTGAGATGAGACTTGTTCCATTTCCTCTACATTGCACAATGTGAACATCCACCTTTTACCTTCTTTCTTTCTTTTTTTTTTCACTTCTGTCTTCAGATCCGGTTATTTAAAGGCCAAACAATACATGGAAGAAGAAAATTACGACAAAATAATCAGTGAGTGCACAAAAGAAGTGGAGGCCAAAGGCAGGTACATGGCTGAAGCGTTACTACTGAGAGCCACCTTCTACCTGCTCATTGGAAACTCTGCTGCTGCCAAGCCAGACTTGGATCAGGTTATTAGCATGGAAGATGCCAATGTTAAGGTAACTAATGAATTTAATTCATATTCTAATTTGCAAACATTTTAGGAAAAACTGTGTACTACTGTCCGTATAAGACACTGGGGAAGATTTATGAGACCAGCTGCAATGGAAAGTAGAGCAATTGCCCAGTGCAACCTATCGGGTGGTAGAGCAGCTACAGTGTTCACGGCAGGCTGATCTACAACCGGCGGGTTCACCTGAGCCATACAGTCTTGTCTTGTTCTTTCTCACTTTGTAGTTTTAGTAGTAGTTATTTAAGTGTACATTTGAAGGTCATTTTCTATTTCACACACAGAATAAAACTTTGACCAACCTTAGTGTGTTGTCCACTACTCAGTCCCTATTCTCACGTACAGTACCGGCTCTCCAAGGGATCGCGTGACATTGGCTGCAAGTATCAGGTGACAATCAGCGCTGGCTTCACTTTCCCCTCAATGTCACGCAATCCCTGGGAAAGCCAGTGCCAACACCCCGCTGGAACGGCGCCAACACCCCGCTGGAACGGCACCAGCACCAGAGATGAGTATTTGTTTTATTATTTTATTGGGGGGAAACATAAGGATTCAGAAGGCGGTGTCCTTGTAGTGCACAATCCCTCTCAGTGTAATACAACATGCTTGCCCTGTACACTTACATGAACATGTCTTTCCTTTGTGCTTAGTTACGCGCAAATGCCCTAATCAAACGTGGCAGTATGTATATGCAGCAACAACTGCCGATGTGGTCTACGCAAGATTTCAACATGGCTGCAGACATAGACCCCCAAAACGCAGATGTTTACCACCACAGAGGGCAGGTGAGTGACCCCTTTTTTTATGTTAACTACGTCTTACCAGAACAGTTCTTTATGACCTATATACAGGATAGGTGATAAATACTTGATCGGTCGGGGTGCCCCATCAAAGCAGTAGACGTATGCACAGAGCAGCAGGTAAGCACGGGCACTGCTGCACCATTCATTCTCCATACAACTGCGAGAGATGGCGGAGTACAGCACTTGGCTTTTTTCCTCAGTCCCATAGAGAGCAAGTGGAGAAAGCCTGCACATGCTTGACCACCACTTTATTCAAGCAGAAGTCCCAATCAGTGGGGGGATCTCAGTGGTCAGACCACCAGTCTCTCGAATCGATGATAAGTCATCTTACCAGAATACTCTTACTCACTATGTCTCAGAAAATTATTTAAATAAGCGTCACTGGATATATTCTAATCATTAAAGAGAATCTGAGAGCAGCATGATGTAGGGGCAGAGAGCCTGATTACAACAATGTGTCACTTACTAGATTTCAATGAAATCCGTGTTTTATCACCACGGGATTATCACTATGGGACTAGGTATTTGTGTCTCCTGGTCCAACCCCGCAGCCACCACTAATTAGCAGCTGACAGTGTACACAGAAAGCTGCCAATCAGTGATGTGGGCGGGGTTATACAGGGCTCAGCATTCTGAGCTCTGCTAGATCTGCAGCAGAGAAAACTGATTGGATCCCAACTACTGCACACAGTAACCTAAGCAATACATCGCTGGAATCAGAGCCTCTGTGCCTAAATCTTGCTGCTGTCGAATTGCATAGCAATAACCTGTTTACAGATTCCTTTTAATACTATTGTGTTCTTCAGCTCCGTATGCTTTTACTGTCATTTGTAAGGTTTATAAGTCAATGATATGTATTTGTTATAGGAGTGGACTATAAGATGCGGCTGAAGTAGCAATTGTAAGGTTGTCACTCTATTACAGCTCAAAATCCTGCTAGACCAAGTGGATGAAGCGGTTGCAGACTTTGATGAATGTATTAGATTGCGACCAGATTCTGCTTTGGCTCAAGCACAGAAATGCTTTGCACTAGTAAGTATTGGCCTACGCCGGTCTCCAATGTATGAAGCCAGTGTTACTCGCTCTTGGTATTGAGAAGCCCTTGGCCCCAGTTCATCATTCAGTGTTTGTCTAGTTTTTCACCTGTTCACCTTTATTCTTCTTTTCATTTGCACCTTTTTTTAAGACTATTTTATATTCGCCATTTTGTGATAGATTTGGGGGTTTCCAAATGTTTTCGGCTGATTTCATCAATTGCAGCATTGTAAAATTTTGCAGAGTTTTTGCTCAAATGCCGTCCAGTTTTACGTAAGCCTGGATTTTTTTCTCAAATTTAGCAACAGTACAACGGAACATGCGACTCTTGTCTCAAAAAAGTAGCAAAAAAATTAACAGTAAAAATTAAAAAGCATTTTTGATTTTGCACAAAGTTCAAGATTCGTTCACCAGTTTGAAGAGCTTGCACAAAAAACTTTTTCAAATACTGCAGGAAAAAAAAAGTGACTGAAAAAAAAGCAAATGATGAATTTGACCACAAATGTTTGTGCCATTAGATAAAGAGAATGAAACCACTTTTTTCTGTGTGATCTGCCTCCAAATTTAACAAAACAAACTGCATACATTATTAAACAGATCTTAGACTTGATGAGACCGGTGTACTTGCATAGAAAATCCAGATCAGAACTGCTGAATAATCCTAATTTTATAATGCGCTCTAGCTGGACTAGTGTAGATCGTGTAAAATGGTGCAGCCAAGATGCATCGAGTTTTGTTTAAAGGTTGTTTGGATAACATTGTGTGAGTCCTAAAGTGCCAACATGGTCATACAGCTTTCACTTAAAGGAGTTGTCTAGTACTCTTATGGTCTAAGCTTTGAGGGTGCAACATTCAGCATCAGGTGTTCTCGATGTCGGCCGGATGTCATCAGTTGCGGAACAGCACAGCTCCGTCAGCTGTAGAGTATCCACATTTATCCGAATAGGTGGGGATGTGCAGTATCCAGCGGCGGCCACTATACAGTTGATGGAACTGGTCTGTTCTGCTGCACAACTGATCACATCTGTCTGGCAACAGCTGATTGGTGGGGGGCATGGTGTTGCGCCCTTACTGATTGGAAAATAGTTAACCTATCCTAAGAGATAGATCATCACTATAAACTTAACCATCTAACACTTCAGAGCGTAACTAAACATTTATTTATTTTAATTAGAAATGTAATTTGAATACATTTTGTAGTAGGGTTGTTTTACCCTATTTTGCTGCTTTCGTAGGTACTCCTGCACAGTGCCGTCACAAGATGCAGACTTTGCAGGAGCGAGGGTCCCAGTGGAAAGCAGGCAGGCAATCTGTGCCTCTGGTGACAAGTGTAACATCTAAAACCTGTTCTTTCCTATACAAGTCTATATAGAGGATAACGCACAGTTAGAGCGTTGTGCAGCGCCGGCTCCTGCACTCCTCTCACTGTGACTGCCATACACAAGGAGAGTGCGCGCACTATAGAGGCTCTGCTTTCCCCGAGCACTATGGAGGCTCTGCTTTCCCCCACACACTATGCAGACTCTGCTTTCTCCCACGCGCTATGCAGACTCTGCTTTCTCCCACGCGCTATGCAGACTCTGCTTTCTCCCACGCGCTATGCAGACTCTGCTTTCCCCCACGCGCTATGCAGACTCTGCTTTCCCCCACGCGCTATGCAGACTCTGCTTTCCCCGCGCTCTGTGCAGACTCTGCCTTCCCTGCACGCTATGGGGGCTCTGCTTTCCCCCACGCGCTATGGAGGCTCTGCTTTCCCCCACGCGCTATGCAGACTCTGCTTCCCTGCGCGCTATGGAGGCTCTGCTTTCCCTGCGCGCTATGGAGGCTCTGCTTTCCCTGCGCGCTATGGAGGCTCTGCTTTCCCCCATACACTATGGCGACTGCTTTCCCCGCGCTATGGAGGCTCTGCTTTCCCAGCTCTCATGGTGGGAGATCTGTGCAGAGTACTGATCTATGCACTGGGTAATGCACACTACAGCAGCTATTTTCTCCATATAGGCAGCAAGAAAGGATAATTTACCCATCTACAAAATGTATTCAAGTTGCATTTCCACTTTTGATAGGAAAAAAAAGTTTAGTTCTTTAAATTCTCTGTGTCTCATCTTTCTTCTAGTACCGTAAAGCCTATACTGGTAGCAATCCACTTCAGATCAAAGCTGCAATGAAAGGGTTTGAAGACGTCATTAAGAAATTTCCAAAATGTGCGGAGGGCTATGCACTTTATGCCCAGGTAAAGCATTGGCATGGCATCCATGTGCCCTACTAGGACATATGGAAAGTTGTTATCCAGGTGGGAGAATCCTTTAACGGTTTAGTCTTCTTCTTTCTGTACGGTGCATGAAAACATGAACCTAAAGTAACTACAGATACACCTGTGGCTATTACTGGTGCTCATTCAGTTAATAGCAAGCGCAAATGTAATGTAGTACAATAGTTCAGGTATTCCATAAACTGCATGTGATGGGAAAAAACTGCATATAATCTTCTATGGCATTGCTGGGTGCCACTGCAGCCATGAAGTCCACCCCGACTGCCAGAGGTTGTTTCCTGACACTTTGACACTTGCCGTCCAGGTGCTGTCACTCCCTGCTAGATGCCTGGAGCTGGATTATGCCATTGTCATTGTGTACAGTATTCACTGATGGTCAATAGCCTTCATCCCTGTACATGAGTGCCTGCTTAGATATTGGATAAAAATACACTCCACATTGTAATTGCAACACCGACATGGAAAAGTCATAGAATTATGGAAATCACAGGATGGCTAGACATGTTAATGATATGCAAATCATGGAAAAATGGAAACAAAATTGTTCAAAGCTTCTTAATTTATTCAGTATAGAGTATGAGCGCCATGTGCAGAACCCCTGTACTACAGCCCTTGCTGCTATCAGTGAGGTTATTAGTGATTGTTTGACAAATGTTCTGCTGCACCGTAAACACTTGGGCAAATCAGCAAGATCCGCTGCTGGTAGCTACTTTTGCACCATGGCCTGCAGTGTTTCTGGACTTGCCTCCCATTAAGCACAGGGATGTCATTGGTCAGCAGTTGCAAAGGGAGTTGCCAACAGAGGATCTTGATGATTTGACAAAGTGCCTACAGCGTGGCAGAAGATACCTCAGACAAGCATTAATAACCTCACGTATAGCAGCCTGGGCGTATAAGTGCTGGGATTTCTGTGAGTGGTCCATAAATATTGAATAAATGGAGATGTTTTGAAAATGTTTCCATTTTTTTCATCATCTGATGATCTGTAACCGATCTATCAATCCTGAAATCTCCATAATTAAAACGACTTTTCCTTCTTGGTGTTTTAATCTTAATGTTGAGCAGTGTATTTCTGTAAAACCTGACAGTTTTCTGATTATCACCCACAGACTGAAGTCACGCTGGGTCCCGTTGTTCTGCTGTTCCCACTCAGCCATCTGTGCGCCAGGTGTAGGATGTCAGGTTTTGCTTAGAACATGTCACTTTCTCTCTAATTTGGAGAATGTCTGCTTGGATAGAGATGTCCTTGTTAGACGATTGGAATTGGTAGTTTTACTTCTGCTTCCTCATATCACTGCACACTGCGGTGTACATACATTGGGGAAATGCGATCATGTACTTGGACAAATGCCAAAATGCACCTTTTTTTCCGTATTGATGACAACCACGATAAAAAAACAGCAGTTTTTACATAAAATAAGTATCCAGCTGATATGAAGCGTCACATCGGAGGCCTTGCTGGGAGCGTGTCCTGATGGATGCATGAGATGTGTTGTGAATGCTGTGATATTGGATAATAAATCCTCTGGTGTTCATGTTTGTGCAGGCTCTAACAGATCAGCAACAGTTTGGGAAAGCTGATGAGATGTACGATCAATGCATAGATCTCGAACCGGACAATGCCACCACTTATGTACATAAAGGGTAAGTTCCCAATTATTTATGATTGGAATATGAATAAAACCCTGGCATAAGATGTCACCGGACACTTGACGGAAACGATCTGAGACAGTGCAAGGAGGAATCGAAACGTGTAATGAATATTTCCCCCTTAGGATCTATTTTTGGCTTTAGGCCGTAATCACACATTCGAGAAACACGGACGAGTCTCGCATGTCAATACCCAGCACTGCCGCCAGCACTCGGGAGCGGAGCAAGCGGCTGCATAGAAATACATGCAGCCGTAGACTCCGCTTCCGAGTGCTGGCGGCAGTGCTGGGTATTGACATGCGAGACTCGTCCGTGTTTCTCGCATGTGTGATCCCAGCCTTATGCTGACTGCGGCACCACAAGGACCACTATTTGAGGATGTGCATTGGGCTAAAGGATAAGTGAAAACGAACAGATGATTATTTCAGTAGAATGTGCTTGATGGTGGTAGGGGGACCTTACATCTTACATAGCTGTTAGAAAACATAATTGGCTGATGGCTATTCCTACCAACCTGCAAAGTACGCATTCTTATAAGGGTTGTCTGGTCCCAGAAGAAAAATAAAAGTTTCAGGCACTCTGTGACTGCAGACTGGCAAATTGTGACTGCACACGACTCGCACACTGTCATGATTCTCCTGTAGGCCCTGTGCGGGCGGTCACATAACTGCATGTATGCCATTTTCATGCTTGCAACACGTGCCAACTAGTCTCTTGCTCTTCTCTCAATTGTCTTCTGTGGAGAGAAGCTGGGAGAGACTAGTCAGCACATTATAGCGTGAACACCCCACATGGGAAATACATGGAAATATCATCACCCACGTAGAGTGCCTGCAACTTTTCTTCTGAGACCGGGAAATCCTTTTAAGCTGTCCATACACTAGATAGTTGTCGGACAAATGATTATTACACACTGCCAAAAGTACCAATTCCTGGTTTACAAACCACAGTATCACCGTGCCTGATTGGCACGCAAACTCGTCTGACCTTAACCCCATACTCTATGGATTATTGTCAAGAGGAAGATGAGAGACACCAGACCCAACAATGCAGACGAGCTGAAGGCTGCTAGCAAAGCAACTTGGGCTTCCATAACACCTCAGCAGTGCCACAGGCTGATCGCCACCATGCCACGCCGAATTGATGCAGTAATTGATGCAAAAGGAGCCCCGACCAAGTATTGAGTGCATTTACTGATCATACATTTCAGGAGGACAACATTTCAGTTTTTAAAGTCATTATTCAAGCTGGTGTTATAAATTATTCTAATTTACTGAGATAATGACTTTTGGGTTTTCATTGGCTATAAGCCATAATCATCATCAACATTAACAGAAATAAACACATGAAATAGATCCCTCTGTGTGTAATGTCTCTATATAATGAGTTTCACTTTTTGTATTGAAGAACTGAAACAAATTAACTTTTTGATGATACTCTAATTTTGTAAGAAGCACCTGTATGTCTGGTCACCTTTAGAGTAACTCTAACTACCCTGACCCAGCTGGACTCGAGAACCAAGAACCTGATGTTGGGCACCTCCGGTTGTTTCCTGCATTCATTGTAACTTTCAGTTTCCTCTATGATTTTTTTCATGATTACTCTTCTCTTTTACAGCTTACTTCAGCTGCAGTGGAAACAAGATCTTGACAAAGGCTTAGACCTCATCAGTAAAGCCATTGAAATCGATAACAAATGTGACTTTGCTTACGAGACCATGGGGACAATAGAAGTTCAGAGGTAAGCGCTGCTGCTTACGAGTGCGGTGACTTCTCTAACTTTTATATAAACTCAGTTGTAATAGAAAGT
>VIAB01011758.1:28671-53443 GCA_009801035.1 Oophaga pumilio
GGATTTTACAGGTAAGTTCTTACCAAAATCCGTCTTTCACATATCTAATAGAATTCAGTACATACATGGGAAGCTTAAAAGCACTGACGCATTTCAGGCCTGTAGTCCTAGCAGGTCCCCAAGGCCTGAAATGCATCACAGCTTTTAGAAGTGCCGCTCTTACAAAGCTGCTGGTTTCTGTTCGGTGTACCACAACCACACCATATATTTCTGTTCCAGGGGAAATCTGGACAAAGCCATTGACATGTTCAATAAAGCCATCAACCTGGCGAAATCTGAAATGGAAATGGCCCATCTGTACTCACTATGTGACGCCGCTTACGCCCAGACTGAAGTCGCCAAGAAATACGGCCTGAAGCCTCCGACGCTGTAAATGGACTTTCCAGCGATGAGCAAATGTGATGGCTGCGAAATACTTATCTTTTAAGACAAGTAATTTCTCCCAGAAGAGTTTTTGCATCCAAAACAAAAAGTGGAATGGCGGACCCTCGTTTTTCTGCTTGTGGTGTTGTCATTCATCCCTTCTGTTAGATGTTTTTGGTATTGTGGGGTGAGGGTGTCTGGGATGATTTCCCTCTGCCGATGTCAAGGGAACCGTTAAGACACCGCTGCATGAGAACAGGAGGACACAGTTTGCCATGCAAATAAAACTGCTGAATTAAGTTCATTTCTGTTTTGTCAGGGAATGGGTGGTTATCGCGTGAGCAATGTTTCTTAAATTTCTTTTATTTTAATTTTTTTTTTTACTATTTTGGTACTTTTTACTGTTTATTTTTCCTGACTTCTGTTATATATCCTATTCCTCTTGTACATAACTGATCACACCAGACTGATTTTTTTTCCTTTTACTGAGTAAAAACAAACTTTTTTTTTGCTTTTTTTTTTTTTTTTTAAGCTGCCAGCTGTGATAAATAAATGCTTTGCATGCTCAACCTTCACCCCTACCTCCGATGAGAAATTGTTTTTTTGTTGTATCCTCCAAATGAGCTGCAATGCCCCCCTACAAGTCTTCAACCGGATTGACAGGCATACATGAAGGCCTTTTGTTCAGGGCAGGGACCCGCCAATCGGGGCAGATATTGTGTTTCGATCACACATGTGAGCCCAGCCTTGCTGTAAGAGTGAGTAAAAAATGAAACTACAAATAAATTGTCTTGTAGTGATGAGCGAACGTGCTGGGATAAGGTGTTATCTGAGCATGCTCGGGTGCTAACCGAGTGTATTCAGCGTGCTCGAATAATATGTTCGAGTCCCCGCGGCTGCATGTCTCTCGGCTGTTCAACAGCTGCCACACATGCAGGGACTGCCTGTTTGTTAGGCAATGCCTGCGTGTCTCGCTGCTGTCTAACAGTCGCAGGTCATGCAGCTGCAGAGACTCGAGTAGTATTCGAGCGCGCTGAATACACTCGGTTAGCACCCGAGCATGCTCAGATAACACCTTATCCCAGCACGTTCGCTCATTAATGGCTCAGCATTCGTAATATCGTAAATTGGTTTCTAAATTGTGTAGGTTGTTTCATGGCAACTATTACAAGCTGCTGTGACACACCCTACTGGCAATAGAAATTGTAATGCCAAGTTGTCAGTTTATTAATAAAATTCCAGGAGGTAGAACAGAGGAACATAAGTAAAGATGCCCCATCATTTTTTTTTTTTTGTACGGCGAATGTAAGTATTTACTTGATTTAATTTTCTTTAAAAAAAAACAGGCAAAAATAAACCATCTCATTTATTGTGTATTTAGGAACCAATTTTGTGTAGGTGCCACGCAAGAAAAATATATTTCCAGTTCCATGGTCCCACACTTTCACTGTTCGGCTTACCATGAACAGTCTCTTCCTAAATATAAGTTATATGAAAGTCGACCCTTCAGACTTTCCAGGCAGTGACTTATTGGTGAGCCTGTCGTAGATGCAGCCAATCAGCTGTGCAGTGGAGAGGGAGCAGCTCCAGCATGAACCAATGACACGTCAGGAGGTGTGTCTCAGACCACCGCAGACTCCCCGCAGGAGCTGTAGCTAAACTGTAGTCACAGATCACCGCTCTGCCTGAATAGAGCTGAGCTCCAAAGCAGGCAAGGAGCAAAAACTCCGAAAAATATAGTGGGTAAGGATCACGTGTCAGTACGGGAGTGAAGCAAATTCCCTGATGTTAATTAGCTCCTTTAAAAAGAAGAGCGAAAAAATGCACTCATGTTTGAGCAATGCAATTATTATTATTATTAGTAGATGGAAGCAGGTAAAAAAAATGCCATAGTTGAAACATACTGCACCTTGAAAAAACACTGTAGCAACTAGTTCTCATTTGACTCTTGTATCAGACTAAGGCTGGCACACACTGCTCTCTCTCTAGGGCGCATACGCTCAGGAGCTATGTGGCCACAGTCCTGATGGATGCCTAATCATCTGCCTCCCATAGGGACCCATTGCAAAGAAGGATGTTGCACGTTTCTTTGCATTTGCCCTCTGAGTTTTCCTATGCCGAGGACGGTGTGTCAGACGGAGGCTGACAGAACTCAAGTTTCGTCATCCATCTGGTGAATGGGTCTATAGGAAAGTTACAGTATTTGTCAAGCAAAAGCTCCCAACGTTTGCTGTAGGCTAAGTGCACAGATGCCGTGTGCACATGGCCTTCATCCTGAACCCACTCGGAGGAGATGTGAAGATAAATGCGCTCTCTTGTCTCATAACTTCCATTAGCTGTCAAATAAGACCTGCTCACAGTCTGGATATGGAATTATCCGGATTCAGTGCACTGATTATATTGGGGTCTGTAGGGGTTTTTGTAGGTTTTGACCATAAGAATAGAAATGCTTTAAAAAAAAATACCGGGAACCTCAAAAATGCAAGTATGGACAGAGTCCTAGTGGGACTCCACACCTAAACCTGGTCTGACACTTTTCACTAGAAGCAGATTAGTTGAGCCATTAAACTACTGTTACTAAAAAAAAAAAAATGGCTACAGGAAATGTTGGACGTTGTTCCCTAAACCTTATATGTAAGGCTGAGTGCAGACTTGTCACCTGTGACGCTTGCAGGAGACTTGGTGCTATTTGTGCAGTTTTTAAACTTTTGGGTTGTTGACGATGATTATGAAGACAATTGATTTTGTACAAAGAGCGGTAATACCATTTTTAGGTTGTATGGTTTTCCATATGGTGCCCTCTATTTCTGCATACAGTTGGTCATCTTGATGGAGTAAAGCACCAGCTAATGAGTATAGTCCAGGAACTTGGTCATGCCAGGGCTGGAGGGGCTACCATCTGAGGACATCATGTTCTTCTATCTATACTGCTTGTTCTTCCCTCTATATGTGACAGCAGACATGTCTTATTTTCTCCAGTTGACCAGTAAACCATTTATGGTCTCCAGAACTGAGAAAACTTGTCCATAGTCCTCGGCCTTTTCTTCCAGTTCAGACTGGGAAAAAGTTGGCCAACAAAAGACCATCTTTTCTCTAGGACAGGTTAATACCTGAGATCCGGTCTCTTGACCTTGTCTAACTAAAAATAAGGGCTTCTGACAGATGTTTCCTATAGAGCATTTGTGGCTTCAGATGTGATCTAGAGCTCGTAGGTTTTTACAATGTTTTATTTGCATGGCTTCTTCAATGTTTGTGCCATTAAGTTCTCCACTACATAAACGCAGCATGAGCCGAATCCATCGTGCGTTCCAGGTCTCGGACTGTTTGCCTGCTGGATGAAAGTGCACTAAAACAAATTGTTTTTTTTTTTTTTCTTTTTGTAAATGATCTTTCCCTCACAATGATAAAATAAAATCCATACCAATAAATATTACAACATAATTTAATGACTTGTATTGTGTTCTTTGGCAAGAGAACCTGCTGTACCTTGTTTGTGAAGGTTCACTGGCTAATGTAATGTGCATTATCTCCATTTGCTAATATACACCATTTCTTATCTTTCCGGCCCCCACGACTCCGCGGTGAGGAAACTGAATCCCCACAATTATAATTTAACAGGAGCCAAGGGATAAACAAAACGCTGGCCTGGCATCCATGTCTGAACTCCACGGTGAGCTTCCTTAGCTGAAACTCAAAGGCCGGTGGTCTGGGTGCCTCTGGTATTTGCAAGACTCTAGTGCGCCATCATGACTTCTGGCTTTGTAAATGCCGCTGGAACTTAAGATGTCTGCGTTCACGTGCTTACCAATGAAATTTCCAAGACCCTGCCAAGAAGTACAGATGTAGATCACAGGCGAGGACCCTGCAAATCTTTTTGCTCAAGTGTAAATGTGCTCTATGGCCTAAAGTATGGGCCGTACTGAAGAGTACAATAGCGGGACGAGTTGTTCTTTTGAAAGACACCACTCATTTTATCATGTGACGCACTGGACAGTGGGGAAAAACATTCCAAGTGTGTTGAAATTGCAAAAAAAGAGTAATTTCACAATTATTTTTAGATTTATTTTTTTTATCATGTTCACTGTATGGTAAAACTGTCCTGGCAATGTGATTCTCCAGGTCAGTATGATAACACATATACCAAATGTATAGTTTTGTGGTGTCTTCCATTTTTTTTTTTTTTTACAAATTTCTGAATTTTTTACAACTTTAAAAAAAACAAAAACTTGTGTCTCCATCTGTATTTAATAGTTTCCTTAGAAGACTTGAAGCTGCAATTATCTGATCGCCTGTACTACACATAGTGCTTCATCACTGCTATGTACATCAGAAATCACGATCTATGAACGCTGGCCACCGGCTGCCTTTCACATAAGCATTGTAATGATTAGCACTGGGGTCTTCAGCAGATCCCCGATTGTCATTTTAACCTATCGGCGCCTCAGGATCACATCAAGCCGTGCCGATGGGCGGGTGAAATGATACGTCCCAACACCGGCTTGTGTTAAATGCCGCTGTCGGAGATTGACAGCAGCATTTAACAGGTTAACAGCCATGGAAACTCCCCAGACGTGATACCATTTAAAAAAAAAAATCACTCAAATTATTTTAAAGAGCTGTCAGGTGCTACACAGGTATTATAGTGGAATGAAAAATATGAAATATTACATTCTTTCCTCTATCAGAAAATTTTTCACTCGCACAAGAGGTAATAGAAGAAAATGGAACCCACAAATGTATTCTGCAGTTTCTCCTGAAAGCGGTAATATCAGAAATGTGGTCATGTATAAGCACACAGGATGTGGAAGTGAAGAAGCGCCATTTGGTTTTTGGAGGGTAAATTTGGCTGGAATAGACTCTGGACACCATGTCACTTTGGCACAGTCCCTAAGGTGCCAAAATAGCAGAATCCACCCACTAGTCACCCCAATTGTAAAATTAGACCCCTCAAGGATCTCATGGGTGTGTGGAGCATTTTTAACTCAAACTACGTTTTATTGCGCAAAGAAAACAAACAATTAAAGGGGTAATAGAAGAAAATGATTTGCTATTACTTTGTTATGCAACTTTTACTAAACGTAACATATTAGCAGAAAAACCTTACATTTTTCATTTTTGTTGCCCAATTCTGAAAAATTCTGTATGGTAGTAAACTGGTTGAACATTCTCCCCGCACCCCTAGATGAATTAATGAATTAGTTTTGTGGGGTTTAGTTTTCCAAATGGGGGGGGGGTGTTTCTGTGCGTTTTTTTTTTTTCTTTTTTGCACCTCAAGGGCTCTGCAAATGCAGTATGATGTCCAAAATGGCCACACAGAAGGGAAGCAGCGCTATTTGGTGTTTGGAGTGCAGATTTTGTTTGAATAGATTGTGGGTGCTGTTAGAGCCCCTGAGGTGCCAGAAGAAAAAAAAAAATACTCTGGTATAGTAAGTATTTTGAACCTACATAAGGTCATGGAAAGTTGGTGTAAGGCTATGTTCCCATGAGCTTTTGGTAAGTTTTTGATGCATATTTTCTAAAAAATCAAGTAACTAATTTTAATGGATGCAGAAAATCTTCTACATCAAAACTCACCTAAAGCTCATGGTGGGAACATAGCCTTATACTTACCTATAATTCAGTTTATTATGACAGCCTCTCACCTTTCTCTATTTTGCCAATGTTTTCTAAATAAATCAGACACACCAGAGGATACTTAAAAAAAAACAAAACAATGGAGAACAGCACTAACATGAGAGACCACAAAAACTTTTAGACACGGACAATGGCGTGAAGGGCTTTACGTTCAAGGGCCAAGTCCTTGCCCACAGCAACATCTATCTGATGGTGCTTGAGGAAAATGTGAGTGTTTGACCACCTCTGCAGATCTTCCCAATGGATACCAAAAACGTCTCCTCCCAGGATACAGCCATAGCTCTGGTGGAATGTCCCATTAAATTGTTTAGGCAGGACTTTATTTTGTATTTTTTAGGATTTACAGATGCCTAAAATTGGCAATCTGGTAATGGAGGTCTTGGAAGCTTTCAGACCGCTGGGCCCTGAATCAGGAGGAAGAGACCTGGATCTGATTTTCAAGATTTGGTTACTGAAAGGTCATTTATAATTGCTCTTACGTCGAGGGTGTCAAATTTTCTAATTCTGATTTCATCTTGTGAAGAGATACTGAAGAATGATATCCTTCAATCTATGGAAACTTGACACCACCTTGGGCAAGAAGGATGGATCTAGTTTAAGGTTGACTATTATCTGAAATAATAAGATACAGTTCTAGGATGGAGAAGTCCTGGATTTCTCCTAGCTATAGTGATTGCTACAAAAAAGTAAAGAAAAACTAGACGTTACATTTTCAATAGGCTCTAACATAGTTAGCAAGGCCGAAAAAAGACATTTGTCCATCCAGTTCAGCCTATATTCCGTCAGAATAAATCCCCAGATCTACGTCCTTCTGAGGCTATGTGCACACGTTGCGGAATTACCATGGAAATTTCCGCGGCAATTCCGCACCTCCCTGCCGCGGGAAATACGCATATTATAGGTATGCGTATTCCCGCTAAAAACTAGCGTTTTGCAAGCGTAATTAGCTTGCAGAATGCTAGCGTTTTACAAGCGATCTGACAGGTTGGTCACACGACCAAACGAAAATTTGTAGACAGCACTCAATGGGTTTCAGGATGCACGCTCAGGTCCATGGATCCCAATGGACCCCGACATCCAAAATACAAAAAAGGAGCAGCATCCATCCGAAACAACGACGTTTCGACCATTCAGTTCACTTGATAAAGGCCACTGAATGGTCGAAATGTCGTTGTTTCATATGGCAGAATAAAGATTTTCTACTTTTCTTCACCTGGATGGATGCTGCTCCTTTTTTGTATTTTAGGTTGGTCACACGAGTCAAACAAGTGTTTGACACGTGTGACCAACTTTTTACTATTGATGCCGCCTATGCCGCATCAATAGTAAAAAGATCTAATGTAAAAATAAAAAATGATTCTCACCTTCCGGCGTCCCCCGCAGCTTTCCCGCCTCTCAGCGACGCTCCCGGCCAATCCCGTTCCCAGGCGTCCTTTGCGACAATCACCCCGATGACGTAGCATCACGCGAGACCGCTACGTCATCTGAGGATTCTCGCAATGCATTGAGAACGGGATTGGCGGGAGCGTCGCTGAGAGGCGGGAAAGCTGCGTGGGACGCCGGAAGGTGAGAATATCATTATTTTTTATTTTAATTATTGTTTTTACATAGATATGGTACCCAGGGCCTAGAGGAGAGTCTCCTGTCCTCCAGACCCTGGGTACCATCCGCACATGAACCGCTTACTTTGCGCATGGTGGGCACAGCCACATGCGGAAAGTAATTGGTTCAATGCATTCCTATGGCGGCGGAATCGCCGCGGTTCCGCAAAAAAGAATGAGCATGCTGCGGATTCTCCCGCGATGCGATTCCGCCGCAGAAAAACCCGCAGCATGTGCACAGCATTGCGGAATTCCATAGGCCTTAATGAGTTGTATTGTGTAAGCGGTTTTGCCGCGAAAAAAAACGCTAGGAATCCGCAACGTGTGCACAGACCCTAAAGAACCTAATAACTGTAAGATACAATATTGTTACGCTCCAGGAAGGCATCCACGCCTCTCTTGAATCCCTCGACAGAGTTCGCCATCACCACCTCCTCAGGCAAGGAATTCCAGATTCTCACGGCCCTAAGGATGTGTTTCCACGGTCAGTAATTGCTGCGTGTTTGACACTGTGTACTGGCGCAGCGTCAAACACACAGCGTCCAGATGTTACAGCATAGTGGAAGGGATTTCAAGAAATCCCGTCTCCACTATGCTTAAAAACACGCAGGCGGCAGACCTGTGTTAACGGACATGCGGCGCGTCTTTTTAGATCGCAGCATGTCCTTTTCCCTTGCGGCGACGCTCCGTCGCCTCAAGGGAAATAACACAGGCCTGTGTAGCCTGCGGTCATTCCGGATGTGTTCCATGAAGACATCCGGATTGACCGCGTGTTCATTAGGGGGCGGGGCTTTGGGCTGAGCGGACTTTCCGCTCCGTCAAAAGCACCTGCCTTACTGACCGTGGAAACACCCTTACAGTAAAGAATCTTCTATGTTGGTGGAAAAACCTTCTCCAGACTCAGAGAATGCCCCCTTGTGACCATCACCTTCCTTGGTATAAACAGATCCTCGGAGAGATATTTGTATTTTCCCCATATATACTTATGCATGGTTATTAGATCACCCCTCAGTCGTCTTTTTTCTAGACTAAATAATCCTAATTTTGCTAATCTCTCTGGGTATTGTAGTTCCCCCATCCCCTTTATTAATTTTGTTGCCCTCCTTTTTACTCGTTCTGGTTCCATTATATCCTTCCTGAGCACCGATGCCCAAAACTGTACACAGTATTCCATGTGCAGTCTAACCAGGGATTTGTACAGAGGCAGTATAATGCTCTCATCTAAATGAGTCATAGCCCGGTCAGGACCCAATTCAGCTTCCAAGTAGGAGTCAAATTCTTAATTTTTTGCTTGTCTATCCACTGCCTTAAAATAAATCTCATCCCATGATAATCTGCAAGCTGATACATCAATTTTGAGAAGAGTTTTGAAGCTGATGCTATTCCAAAATGTAGGCCCACAAGTTAAAAATGGCAGATCTTTCCTTTTATATAGAAAGTTCCGTGCAAACCTTAGATATTTCTGATATTGAGAATAAATCAGCAGGTGGATATATGCTTCCTTTAAAGGGAATCTGTTACCCCATTTTTCGAACATCAGCTGAAGCCACCGCCATCAGGGGCTTATCTACAGCATTCTGTAATGCTGTAGATAAGCCCCCAATGTCACCTGAAAGAGAAGAAAAACGAGTTATATTATACTCACCCAGGGGCGGTCTGGGGTCCGGTCCGATGGGTGTCGCAGTCTGGTCCGGCGCCTTCCATCTTCTAGCGAAGCCATCCTCTTCTTAGCTTCCCGTTGCGGCTTCTGCGCAGGCGCACTGATCTGCCCTGGTGAGGGCAAAGCAGAGTACTGCAGTGAGCAGGCGCCGGGAAAGGTCAGAGAGGTCCAGCACCGGAGACGCGACGAGAAGCTAAGAAGAGGGCTTCGCTAGAAGATGGGAGGTGGCGGACCACCCCTGGGTGAGTATAATAAACTCGTTTTTCTTCTCTTTCAGGTGACATCGGGGGCTTATCTACAGCATTACAGAATGCTGTAGATAAGCCCCTGATTGCAGGTGGCTTCAGCTGATGGTCGAAAAATGGGGTGACAGATTCCCTTTAAATCCAAGGAGGCCATGACCGCATTTGTGGGGTAAGGACACTACAATTCTTATTTTTTCCACTTTTAAATGTTTCTACACGATGAACCAGTTTAGAGTTTTTAAAATTTATGATTGTACGAAACCCCCTGTTTGGCTTTTGTAACAGAAAGGGATGAGAATAGTAGCCTTCTCGAGGATACTCGAATCATTGCCTCAACTGAATTAAATTCTGGATGCCTTCCTCCGGTCTTCTCTGGAGGAGAGGCAAATTTAGATCTATAATTGCATATCTTGCAGGAAGAACTCTAGCCTTCCCCGATGGTAATTAAAATTCACTGATTTTTGGTCATCAGCTCCCATCAGTCTATAAATCCTGATAAGTTTCCTTCTTTGAACTTGGGATCATTGAATTTTGCCAGACTGGTTTGAGTGGAAGAGAAAATCTTTACCCTTGACACATTTCAGGTAGTGCGAACGACCTGTTTTACTTCTATAATCTTGGTTTCAATTCCTACAAGGATGAAAATTTCTCTGGGTCTTTTGGGATTTTTCTTCCTCTGGGAAGCCCTTCTTTTTTTTCTTCAGTTTTTTTTCAGGATTTGGTCCAAAGAGTAGTTTCCTTCAAAGGGTATGCCGCATAGTCTAGACTTAGAGGTTGTATCGCCCTTCCAGTGCCTGAGCCATTGAGATCCTCTAGTCGTGTTCAATAACACAGCTGAGTGGGTAGCTTTACGTACAGACTCAGCTGAGGCGTATGCGAAAAACCCTGGGGCCCACTTCAACATGAGGCCAGACTGAAGCATTCTGACTATAAATTTTCCCCTGCAAGCGAGATTCAAGTTCTAAGGAGGGAGGCATCCTCAAACGGTAATGAGGTCTTTGTAACCATTTTTGATACATGGACAATAAATTTGGGTATTTCATTCCAGATTTCCATGTCTTCATCTTTAAAACAAAGTTGTTCTCTTATTTCCCTTGGAACAACAAGTTTTTTAGGATGTTTCCATTTGTCTACCATTAGTTTCTTAACCCCATTACAACCGGGCGATTTTCCGTTTTTGTTTTTTGTTTTCAGTTTTTCCTCCCCTTTGTCCAAGAGCCATAACTTTTTTATTTTTCCATCCACATAGCCTTTTGAGGGCCTGTGTTTTGCAGGATGAGTTGTACTTTTGATTGGCACCATCCATTTTAATCATTTATGTGATGGACTAGAAAGCAAGAGAACAAAAATCCAAGTGCATTGAAATTGCAAGAAAAGTGCAATTTTCCAAATTTTTTTTCATTTAGTATGTTCACTATACAACAAAAACTGACCTGGCAGTATGACACTCCAGGTCAGTACGAGTACACAGATACCAAACATCCATAGTTTTTTTTGCATGAGTCAAAATTTTCTATGACCTTGAACTCTTAATTTTTGGGGTCTGGGGCTGGGTGAGGACTTATTTTTTTTCACCCTGATCTAACATTTTTATTGATATTATTTTGGGGTAGATACGATGTTTTGCTTGCCTCTTAGTGCATTTTTATTGCAATGTTGAAGCGGCCAAAAAAACATAATTCTAGCGGTTTCATTTTTTTTTTGTTACGCCTCTTATGGATTAATTTATTATATATTTTTATAGTTCGGACATTTACGAACACAGCAATAAATGTATTTTTTAATTTTTTTTATTTTTAATGTGGCAAAAGGGTGAATTGAACTTGTGTGTTTTTACTTTTTTTCATATTTTGAAAACTTTTTTTTACTGTAATAGTCTGCTGCGATCATCTGATTACTTGTGCTGTACATAGCAGTTCATCAGCATTGCTGTGCCTAACTACTGTGAATTCACGATCTATTAACACCAGCTAAACGCTGGCTTTCACAAGAGAACTGTAATGACAGACACAGGGGTCCACAGATTCAAGCAGAGTGACAAGTTATTCATGGTTTCCACACCAGCCTAGTTGCACAGTAATTTCCTACCTCATAGCATGGGCTTCAGTAGAAGGAGTCTGCCCCTGTCCTAGCGGCTCCTCTTGGCTGCAGTTCGAATTTTACACTGTTGACCCGGGATCATATCTCTGGAAGTCACATTACCATTAGACGCACCTCCTCTGGCACAGCTGGACACTTGACCATGTGCACATCCAGAACCAGTGATGACGGGTGACACCATCAAGTAGGGAACTGGCAGAGCTTATAAAAAGATATTGCACTTCTATAACCTGCATCCTCCACGGAGTACAGTTAGCAGGAAAGTCCAGGGAGCTCAAATCCACCGAGACCTGATGGGAAGGATACCAAAGAGAGGTATCACTGGGCTATAAGAAGTACTGGGTGATTCACTCACTACATGGAAAAAGCAAGTTTCTCATAGTGGAGACGACCAATGGGGCAACAAGTCTGTGAGACCACTCATCGCGAGGAATTTTTTTGTGCCACTGAGGTTCGCTGAGGTTCATTTCACTCCTCATGAATCAATGTACATTCCAAATTTCAGTAAGATAAATCATGTCTTTTAGAATTAACAGCAATTTTTCAGGGTAAAGTAGAGAGTGAATCATCCTGTATTAAACCTGTATAGAAAGACTACACATACCATAAATAATTTGGAAACACAGCTTTATTATATTAACATATAAAAACATTTAAAACATGTGCGTGGAGATGATCTTATGATTAGCAACTAAGAAATAAGTAATTACATTAACATTAATCCAATGATTTAAAATACATATAGTAGATATTTAGTGACACAGCTGTGGATGTATTTTAATGCACACCTGAAACACACTGCTTCTTTGTGTAACATCATGGGAAAGTCTCAAGAAATCAGATATCAGGAAGAGAATTGTGAGCTTGCACAAGTCTGGCTCATCCTTGGGTACAATTTCAAGATACCAGAAGGTGCCTCGTTCATCTGTATAAACAATTACAAGTACAAGCAAGATGGGAATGCCCAGCCATCATACCGCTCAGGAAGGAGATGAGTTCTGTGTCCCAGAGATGAACGCGCTTTGGTCCAACATTTGCATATCAACCGAAGGATAAAAGCAAAAGGCCTTGTGAAGATGATGGCGGAAGCTGGTAAGATTGTGTCAATATCCACAGTGAAACGAGTACTGTATCAGCATGGGCTGAAAGGCCACTCTGCCAGGAAGAAGCCATTACTCCAAAAGAAACAGAAAAAAGCAAGACTAATGTTTACAAATGCACACAGGAACAAAGACCTTAATTTTTGGAGCCATGTCCTGTGGTCTGATGAAACTAAAATTAAACATTTTGGTCATAATGACCATCGTTATGTTTGGAGTAAAAAGGGAGAAGCTTGGAAGCCTAAGAACACCATCCCAACTGCGAAACACGGGGTGGCAGCATCATGTTGTTGGGTTGTTTTGCTGCAGGAGGGACTGGTGCGCTTCACAAAATAGATGGCATCATGAGAAAAGAAGATAATGTGGCAAAACTGGAGCACCATCTCAAGACATCAGCCAGGAAGTTAAAGCTTGGGCAGAAATGGGTCTTCCAAATGGACAATGACCGAAGCATACTGCCAAAATGGTAACAAAGTGGCTTCAGGATAACAAAGTCAATGTTTTGGAGTGGCCATCACAAAGCCCTGATCTCAATCCTATTGAAAATTTATGCGCAAAGCTGAAAAGGCCGGAACAAGCAAGGTGACCTACAAACCTGGATCACTTACACCAGTTTTGCCAGGAGGAATGAGCCCAAATTCCGACCAACTATTGTGAGAAATTATTGTGGAAGGAGATTCCAAACGTTTGACCCAAGTCATTCAGTTTAAAGGCAATGGTACCAAATACTAATGAAATGAATGTAAACCTTTGACTTTGCAGTAAGTAATAAAAATGCCTTACAACATTCTCTCATTATTCTGCCATTTGGCAAATATTAATGATTATAGTAATACTAATTGACCTAAAACAGGAAAGGTTTATTCTGATTTCATGTCAGATATTGAGAAAAACATGCATATGTGTCTTTTTATACAGTGTATGCAAACTTCTAGTTTCAACTCTATATGCGGCATATTATATGTATCACTCCTTTTTGCACTTTCCAGACACTTTGCATACTTATTATTGCACTTTATTGGATATTTGTATATAGTGTTATATTTTCATTATCTATTCTATTATTTCTAAACACTGTTTTTTGGTGATTACGTTGTATCTCCATTCATCCTGCACCCACACACACAAATGATACACCATTTGAAAGGTAAACTTGCCCTCTTCAGCAAGAAAATAGCCAAACAAACCACAAATCCACGATTTGATCACAAAATACAGTTTAAACATTAATTTTCATAAACCTGCAGTAAGGAAAAATTACCTGCAGGTGGCACCACAGTACCCCAAAGCACACTACCACAAAGCTGCTTACAGACATCAGAAACAAATCCAAACATTTGCCTTGGCGGCTTTCCAGCTCGTCCAGTCTATTTTAGCCAAATTGGAGGATTGCACAGTTCACTGCAGGTGAGGCACATATGCAAACACATTTGTAAACATATACTGCCTATTGAATTGCACACTTGCTCCATTCATACTCCACCCACACAAACAAATGTTACACCATTTGAAAGGTCAAATTACCTGCAGGTGGCAGCACACTACCCCAAAGCTGCTTACAGAGATCACAAACCAATCCAAACATTTGCCTCGGGGGCTTTCCAGCTTGCTCAAGTGCTTGCCCAGCCTATTTCAGGCACATTGGAGGATTGCACACTTCACTGCAGGTGAGTCACATATGGAAACACATTTGTATACATGCACTGCTTTTTCGGTGATTACTTCGGCCCACACACACAAAAGATACACCATTTGAAAGGTAAACTTGCCCCCTTCAGCAAGAAAAGAGCCAAACAAACCACACATTCACGATTTTATCACTTAAGTACAGTTTAAACATTCATTTTCATAAACCTGCAGAAAGACTCGATGACCTGCAGGTGGCACCTCAACCGGAAGACATTTTTTGGCCTTTAGTTATCAAATCAATTTATCAATTTATTGTATTACCAATCTACATATATAAATACCTGTCTGTGTTCATCATCTCATGAAATACATTTACATTTGACCAGCCACTTTTTCTGAAATTGCCTGCGCCCCCGACAACCAATGTGCGAAAATTTCACATGGGCCAAGCTAGTTTTCTATGAATTACTATTTTATGCATTTTTCCTTACATATCTGCCTGTGTTGATGGTGGCAATGTACTATTGTAGAATGGAATCTATATTAGGAACTTTTACCATATTTAGGGAAGTAATCCTTCCACTATTGTAATCCTTCCACTCCATACTATTGTATTGATATATTTTTTTCTGTAGCACTATTAATTACTGTATTTGAGCCAAATTTTTAAATCCATTTTGAGTCATTGGATTATTATAAACAAACACCCATTTCTTAATTGATATTCATAAGACTGACTCCATGCACACGTTTGAAATGTTTTATATATGTTAATAAAACTATATGTTTGCGTTATTTATGGCATGTGTAGTCTCTCTTTATAGGTTTAACAATTGTATCTTTAACTACAACCAGTATACTTGGTTTATCTTTGGCCAAAGTATTAAAACCCTGTCCCAAGCACAGGGTCTATGCAGGCCCCAAAAGAATTACCCCTCTCTGCTCCCTGTCCTGATCAGAAAAGAAAATACCAGGAAATGGACTTTTAGGCTAAGTGCACACGTTGCGGAATTTCCGCTGTAATTTCCGCGGCAATCCCGCACCTCCCTGCCGCGGGAAACACGCATTTTTTTAGTATGTGTATTCCCGCTAAAAACTAGCGTTTTGCAAGCGTAATCTTAGCTTGCAGAATGCTAGCGTTTTCCAAGCGATCTGTAGCATCAGTTGGAAAACTGATTGACAGGTTGGTCACACGAGTCAAACATAGTGTTTTGACAAGTGTGACCAACTTTTTACTATTGATTCCGCCTATGCTGCATCAATAGTAAAAAGATCTAATGTAAAAATAAAAAAAATAAATCGTGCTATTCTCACCTTCCGGCGGCCCCCGCAGCTTTCCCGCCTCTCAGCGACGCTCCCGGCCAATCGCGTTCCCAGTAATGCATAGCGACAATGACCCCAGATGACGTAGCATCACGCGAGACCGCTACGTCATCTGGGGTGATTTTCGCAATGCATTACTGGGAACGGGATAGGCCGGGAGCGTCGCTGAGAGGCGGGAAAGCTGCGGTGGCCGCCGGAAGGTGAGAATATCAATATTTTTTATTTTAATTGTTTTCACAGGGATATTGTGCCCATGGTCTGGAGGAGAGTCTCTTCTCCTCCAGGCCCTGGGTACCATCCGCACAAGAACCGCTCACTTTGCGCATGGTGGGCATAGCCACATATGGAAAGTAAGCGGTTCAATGCATTCCTATGGCTGCGGAATCACCGTGATTCCGCAAAAAGAATGAGCATGCTGCGGATTCTCCCGCGATGTGATTGCACCGCGGAAAAAAGCGCAGCATGTGCACATCATTGCGGAATCCCATAGGATATGAGTTGCGTTGGGTATGCGTTTTTGCCGTGTTTTTCGCGGCAAAAACGCTAAGAATCCTAAACGTGTGCACTTAGCCTTAACCTCTCTTCTTGTGTTTCCTGTTCCTATTCTGACTCATATCAGTGCCCCCATGGTGGAGCAATGTAAACATTACTAAAGGTGCTTGATGCACCAGAAACGTGTTGGCATTTGCCTTAAGCCGTTCTGTTATTTGGAATTTTAACATGTACCAATAAAGATTTGTCTGTGGAGCTGGGTCTCTCCTCCAGGTAGAGTGTTTTGGCAGAAACACTATTGGTGCTCCGAGCAGACCTTGGTTTCAGGCATTGTTAGTGAGTTGGGCTTTGTTTCTTCACATTTGCTATGTAAACATGCCTTCTGTAAAAATAGAATTAGACTTACCGGTAATTCAGTTTCTAATAACCCACCACGGCAGCGCATCGGAGGATGTAACCCCTTTCCTAATAGGGACAGGAAACAGAAGAGGTCAAAAAGCCTATCCCCCATCCTCCCCACAGTGTTATTATGAAAGGACCACAGGAGTATAAATGCTTCAAATTATATTTTATTCTCCTTATTTGAATAATGCAAAAAAAATACACAAGGAGAGGGAATTATCAGTGCTGTTGTGGTGGGTTATTAGACACCGAATTACCGGTAAGTTTAATTCTATTTTCTCTAATAAACCCCCACGACAGCACACCGGAGAAATACTCAAGAGTAATGTCAGGGAGGGACAATACCCTGGAGGACTTTTCTCCCAAAGTCTAAATCTTTAACAGACATTAAATTTAGTCTATCTGGAGAATGTATTGACCGAAGTCCAGGTAGCAGCTCTGCATATCTGCTCGGTGAACTTCTCCGGAGCCGAAAGCCTCTGGATTTGGTATGCCTCAGCAATTGCTCTCTTGTCTTTTGATCCAGTTGGCGATTGTGGATCTGGAGGTTTTCTTCTCATTATTCTGACCCTAAAGATGGATAGTTTCCCGTCTTCCTCGTTTCCTGGAGATAGTTAAGAACTATTCTCTGTACGTCCACAGTGTGGAACGCCTTTTCTTTTTCATTCATTGGATTCTGACAGATATTAGACATATCGGTCTAATTATTTCCTGAGACCTGTGGAACTCCGAAACCACCTTAGGTAGGAATGATGGGTCAAATCAAAGAATAAGCCGGTCTTCCAGGACCCTCATGTAGGACTTGTTAATTGAGAGATATAAGCCTAAATAGAAGGAAACACCAAGAATACAAAACAAATAAGTAAATACCTATGAAAAAACCAAACTGAAAACCCACAAAAATTGTTCAAGAATTAGGCAGAGACAATCAAAATATATTAAAACAATACATTTTATTAATACATGATAAAACATGATACAATGTAAAACACCAGGTGTAAATCAATATATTCAAAGGGACCTCCAGCCTGAAGAATCCCACAGACCGTGCCCGAAGGTGCGGATTGGAGGTGAGTCCAGAGTCCTTCATGGGGACAGGAGAGGTAAGCCTGTCTGTTCCCTGCTGCCCAGCTATGCTTATTTCTCTGGGTGTCTGCCAGCCGCACAGCACACCCTTGGATGACCTCTTCTTCTCTGATAGGGAAAGGAAACACTGAGGGAAGATCTGAGAGGGGTTATTTGAGCTCTGTGTTCTCTGGCCCTCTTAGGAAAGGGGTTACATCCTCCATTGTGCTGTTGTGGGGGGTGTGATGACAACATTTTTTTTTTAATTATGCCAAACGTAAATTGTGTAGGCCCAGAATAAAACTATTGTCTGAAGTATTGACTTTTCTTGTATGACGAATATTAACCCGTAATATTATCTCCTACAGTTTATCTTCCGTTATCTTTGTAAAATAGTAAGGGCCCCGTCTCATATAGCGAGATCGCTGCTAAACAGCGATCTCGCTATGTCTGACACGTACCAGCGATCAGGCCCCTGCTGTGAATCGCTGGTCGTGTCAGAAATGCCTGGACTTTTTTTTGATCGCTGGTTTCCCGCTGGCCAGCACGCATCACTGCGTGCGACAGGCAGGAGACCAGCGATCAGCTGGTAACCAAGGTACACATCGGGTTTCCAGGCGCAGGGCTGTGCCTGGAAACCCGATGTGTATGCTGGATACCAGCGCGCTGCTGCAGTGGGGTTGGTAACCAAGGTACACATCGGGTTTCCAGGCACCGCGCAGCGCCTGGAAACCCGATGTGTACCTTGGTTACCAGCTCCCTGCACCAGCGGGCTGGTATCCAATGTACAGTCATGGCCAAAAGTTTTGAGAATTACACAAATATTATATTTTCACATGATCTGCTGCCCTCTGGTTTTTATGTGTGTTTGACAGATGTTTTTATCACAGATAGAAATATAATAATTGCAAACATATGAGTAACAAAAGCTTATATTGACAGTTAGAATGAGTTAATGCAGCAAGTCAATATTTGCAGTGTTGACCCTTCTTCAGGACCTCTGCAATTCTCCCTGGCATGCTCTCAATCAACTTCTGGACCAAATCCTGACTGATAGCAGTCCATTCTTGCACAATCAATGCTTTCATTTTGTCAGAATGTTTAGGTTTTTGTTTGTCCACCCGTCTCTTGATGATTGACCACAAGTTCTCAATGGGATTAAGATCTGGGGAGTTTCCAGGCCATGGACCCAAAATCTCCATGTTTTGTTCCCTGAGCCATTTAGTTATCACCTTTGCTTTATGGCAAGGTGCTCCATCATGCTGGAAAAGGCATTGTTGATCGCCAAACTGCTCTTGGAGGGTTGGGAGAAGTTGCTCTTGGAGGACATTCTGGTACCATTCTTTATTCATGGCTGTGTTTTTAGGCAAGACTGTGAGAGAGCCGATTCCCTTGGCTGAGAAGCAACCCCACACATGAATGGTTTCAGGATGCTTAACAGTTGGCATGAGACAAGACGGGTGGTAGCGCTCACCTTGTCTTCTCCGAATGAGGCGTTTTCCTGATGTCCCAAACAATCGAAAAGGGGATTCATCAGAGAAAGTAACTTTACCCCAGTCCTCAGCAGTCCACTGCCTGTACCTTTTGCAGAATATCAGTCTGTCCATGATGTTTTTTCTGGAGAGAAGTGGCTTCTTTGCTGCCCTCCTTGAGACCAGGCCTTGCTCCAAGAGTCTCTGCCTCACAGTGCGTGCAGATGCACTCACACCTGCCTGCTGCCATTCCTGAGCAAGCTCTGCACTGCTGGTAGCCCGATCCCACAGCTGAAACTCTTTTAAGAGACGGTCTTGGCGCTTGCTGGTCTTTCTTGGGCGCCCTGAAGCCTTTTTGGCAACAATGGAACCTCTCTCCTTGAAGTTCTTGATGATGCGATAGATTGTTGACTGAGGTGCAATCTTTCTAGCTGCGGTACTCTTCCCTGTTAGGCCATTTTTGTGCATTGCAATGATGACTGCACGTGTTTCTTTAGAGATAACCATGGTTAACAGAAGAGAAACAATGATGCCAAGCACCAGCCTCCTTTTAAAGTGTCCAGTGGTGTCATTCTTACTTAATCATGACAGATTGATCTCCAGCCATGTCCTCATCAACACCCACACCTGTGTTAATGGAGCAATCACTGAAAAGAGGTTAGCTGGTCCTTTTATTTTAAGGCAGGGCTGCAATGATGTTGAAATGTGTTTTGGGGGATAAAGTTCATTTTCTAGCCAAATATTGACTTTGCAAGTAATTGATGTTAAGCTGATCACTCTTTATAACATTCTGGAGTATATGCAAATTGCCATTAGAAAAAGTGAAGCAGTAGACTTTGTAAAAATTAATATTTGTGTCATTCTCAAAACTTTTGGCCATGACTGTACACTGCAAGTAACTAAGCGACGTTAGCCGCAGTGTCGCTGTCCTGATCGCTGCCTGAGCTGCCTGTTTGGCAGCTCAGCAGCGATCATGTAGCGAGACACCATGTTAAAAATGCTTAATTTCATATATTTTTCAAGGACTTGTTACCAGATGCGATACTTTAAAGAAAATGTCACGTTTCTTATAAAAAAAATGTAGTGGTTTATTGGACTGTCCACCAAAAAAACATCATTGCAGGAAAACATAAAATGAGTGAAATAGTTACGAAGAGATTGTCAATTTGTCCATAGCAAAACTTGTACACATCTTTCCTTGGTGTCCTGAATGGTAAAATGACATCTGTCTCTCAGCAGCGTCTAAGGGAAGTAACACGTAGTTACATAGCAGCTGTCCATAAGATGTCCCATGTGTCTGAAGAGAGAGTGAGAGCCCCTCCCTTCGTGTAGTCATTATATATGTCCCTTAGATCACATGGTCTCTGTATATGGAGTTGACACTTTACCATACCGAAATAGCATGTGTAATGTCAGCTCAAAGTCAATGTACTCGGTACAGAATTGAGTGTAAAGAATAAATCCATAACCAATAATTAATATTTAACACACCAGTCTTCCTGACAAGTTCATATCGTTGTCGGGATCGCTGGTGTGTCGCTATGTGAGACGGGGCCCTTACTTGTGATGTTAGACTGAAGGACACTTGTTAAATCTAAAAATAGATTACATGTCACTATATAAAGAGACTTTTTCTTCTGGTCGGTGTGACAGGAGATGAGCTTAGGGTACTACAGACTCGGCAAGAAGAACACAGGACTGCTTCATTGACCATCACTGAAACCCCAGAGATGTCTTAAAGAATCCAGGTTGGGACAGTCGGTTCACCTGGTCACATACCTCACTGCTCTCGGTTAGCTTCCTAAGCTTGTCCTTACCTGTGGGGGCCTGCCAAAAGCGGGGAGCCACTGGTGGGGGTATGCTACACTGGAAGCAGCTCTAATCCCAGCGAGTCAGCAGAAGGGGGAGACTGTAATTTGCACCATCTTGGGTATTTGCTGGGACTGTTCTGTATGCTATTCTGTGTTGGTGGGTCAATAAATTATTGCCACACTGTTTTACCTTTACCCTGTGTTGTCTGAGTAGTGTTCTGCCCACATTAAAAGGAGAGCAGACATTCGGTGGGACGATCCCTGGTCCATGCGGTTCTGGCTAGAGGACGTGGGCGCCCACCGATCCCTGTGTCTTCAAAGGGGGTTTATTAGAGGAACATATATATATATACTTTTTACTACTAAAATCTTAACCCCTTCCCGACATGCGCCGTAGTAGTACTGCTCTGAGGGAGGCGAGTTCCCACAAACTGCAGTACTAGTACGGCACTGGTATTTCCGGTCATCATGGTCCCTGACAGCAAACCATCCCGGCATGTCGCCACAGGGGGCTGATCCGTCCCCCGCAACGGCGATCACTTATTGGCTGGTGAACTTTGATCAGCCAATCACAGCAATATTACAATAAAGTTAGTGAAAAAAAAAAAAGCCTATGACATGCTGCCATCAGTGCTTTGACACAGCACCAATCACAGCTGTCACAATGGGTGGGGTGATTGCGACGTCACCTCACCTGATTAACCCCTATAGCACCAATTGGCTGAACAATAGTTTATAGCCAATCAGCGCCAAATGGGTTAATCTAAAATAACGATTACTGCCCTGCACGCCATCTTGGTCTCAGATTTGGCATGTAGAGCGGTTCTCCTGCCACTCTGTGTACCGGATTCAAAGTTTCATTGGTATCCCGTGTAATCTCCCCGGCGATCTCCTGCTTCACCGTCCTTCTCTCTGTTGATCTGTGCTCTGCTGCGATCTGCCTGCTGTGTGACTGATCAGTGATCACAGCAGCAGTCACCCCCATCCCTGTTCGAGTACCCCCAACTGAATTTTTAGCACACTTTTTTGCACTTTTTTAGTGTGTGTGGCATCCTGCGCAGAGCATTTGTGCCCTTCCTGTGTCCGCAGCGCTCTGATCAGTATCGCTGCTGATCAGAGACTGCGCCGCGGGACTTTCTTTTTTTTTTAGCTATTTAGTGTAGCGAATGTCGCAGTGTAAGTGGGGATTTTTTAGAAAAAAAATAGTAGTACAGCGTAGTTTTAGATGCAGCAAGGTAGTACAGCCGGCGTTACATTGTTAGTGACGACCAATCATCTTTTAGAAAAAAAAAAAAAATCGTACAGAGTAGTTTTACAGTTAGGTAGGTATCTTATTTTTTTTGCATAAAAATATCTGCTATCGCCAGGTAATTTCTAGTGCATTAGGGGAGCGTACGGCACATTTTTGTTGATGTCCGTTTTTCTTTTGTAAAAAAAAAAAATAGTTGAGTCGTCTAAGTTTTAGTGAGTGCATTAGGGGAGCGCACGTCATATTGTTGGTGGCATTCATTTTTCTTATGCAAAAAAAAATAAATTATTTGTGTCAACTAAATTTATAGGGAGGGCATTAGTGTAGTGAACGTCTATTTTTTTTATACAAACTTATTTTTTTACATTTGATTTTTCTTTTCATTTTTTTCCTCTACATTTTATCTCTCTACTTGTTTTTTATAATAAATAGTACCATATACACAAGCCCCACACATTACACATGTAAAAGCACCACTTACATACACATCCCTGGAGTTTGGGGGAAAAAAAAAAAAAAAGAAGTGGCCCATTCGTCAAGACGACATTATTCACAAGAGGAGGTTTACGCCTTCCTTGTGTCCGACAAGGATTCAGCCAGTGAGGAAGATCCCATGTTCCTCTATTCCTCATCCTCCTCCTCATCTAGTGAGGAAGGACCCCCAGCAAGGCGCCCTAGGAGCCAGGCAACTCCTGCAGCAATCGACCCCATATGGATTGCACCCTCCCATGAAAATTATCTGTCCGTCATTCCGGATTTCATCAGCAGCTCAGGAATACAGTTTGACACCACCGGCCCCACTGAAATTGATTTCTTCAAATTCTTTTCCAGTGATGAAATAAGTCTTATGGTGGCCCAAACAAACCTGTATGACCAATAATTTTTCACCCAAAATCCCATGTCATCATTGACCAGATGGACCCCCATAAATTCAGCAGAGATGACATTTTGAGAAATTGTGCTGCATATGGCCATAATAAAAAAAAAGTTTCGGCAATACGGGAGTACACCGGTATTCCACATGGCCATGACAAGGACACGGTTTGAAGTGATCCATAAATTTTTGCATTATAGTTATAAGGCGCAGTGTCCTCCCTGAGACAATCCAAACGTTGTCTATATAAAATTCGGCCAGTGGTTGAAAACTTCAGCAGAAAATTTGCTGAGGCATACATACCCCAGAGGGACATCACTATTGATGAATCTCTGGTTCATGTCAAAAGGAGGCTAAAATTCCGACAATACCTGCCCAGTGAGAGGTCCAGGTACGGAATAAAACTGTGCAAGAGTACCTCAGGGTACACCCACAGATTTAGGGTCTACGAGGGGAAGGACACCCAGATTAACCCCCCCTGAATGCCCTCCCATTCTAAAGCCCCGCTAGCGAGATCGCTGCTGAGTCACTAGTTTTGTGACGCAGCAGCGATCTCCCCAGCGATATCGCTGTGTGTGACATTCAACGACGATCAGCCCCTGCCGGGTATCGCTGATCGTCGCTGAATGTCCTGGACATTTTTTTGATCGCTGGTCTCCCGCTGACAGGCACGCATCGCTGCGTGTGACAGGCGGGAGACCAGCGATCCGCTGGTAACCAAGGTACACAGCGGGTTTCCAGGCGCGGGGCTGTGCCTAGAAACCCGCTGTGTACCTTGGATACCAGCGCCCTGAAGCAGGGAGCAGGGGCCACATCGTTGCTACATGCCACACACAGCTAAGTCGCTAACGAGATCGCAAAATAGTGACGTTTTAGTGATCCCGTTTGCGATCTCGTTTGCGATCTCGTTTAGTGTGGCATACCCTTTACACATAGCACCACATTATAAATTCATACACCAGTAAAGCCAAAAGCACTACCATCATTACTATAAAACTATGCCTCTAGATCAATTCCTTCAGGGGTGTAGTTTCCAAAATGGGGTTACTTGTGGGGAATAGCCACTGTTTAGGCACATCAGGGGCTCTGCAAACGCAACATGATGTCCACAGACCATTCCATCAAAGTCTGCAATCCAAGACGTCACTCATTCCATGCCGAGCCATGCCGCCTAAACAGTGGTTTTCCCCCCACATATGGGGTATTAGCGTACTTAGGAGAAATTGAGCAAAAACTTTAGCAAGCTACTTTCTCCTATACCTTGTGAAAATAACAAAAAAAAATTTGGGGCTAAAAGATAATTATTGTGGAAGAAAGTTTGTTTTTTATTTTCATGACTCAACGTTATACCGTATTATTTAGATAAGTCACACTTTTTCCCCCCAAATTTGGGGGGAAAATGGGAGTACTTTTTATAATGCGTATTTACCTTACCGCTACTGAGGGGTGGCCGGTGGTGCTGCAGGTACCCGGCGGTGCTACGGATGTCCAGAAGTGCTATGGTGATGTCTGGTGGTGCTGCGGGGCGCTCTGCCGACATTTTGTGAAAGGCCAGAGCCACCCACAGCAGCAGAAGCAGACACATGCCGCACATTGGAACACCCCCTCATCCCAGTCTGAAGCTTGCAGCATAACCCCACTCCTGCCTCCCCCGCTTGAATGGTCTAGTTTCCAAAATAGGGTCACTTGTGGGGGGTTTCCCATGTCTAGGTAAATCAGCAGCTCTTTAAATGCAACATGGTGTCAGCTCTC
>VIAB01011759.1:33028-47959 GCA_009801035.1 Oophaga pumilio
GGGTTGTGGGCATGATTACCCAGAACACATGTTCACAGTTAAGCTGTGGTTGATAACAAAGGGGGAAGGGGCTGGCTACTCAGGTATGCATGAAAGACACAGGGGGAATGGATACATAGTGGAAACAGAAAGATGGGTAAGTAGTGAAATGCTAGAGATTATATGCTCTTCATAGACAGTCACAAACGGTGGAATAGCTGGATAGATGATAATAGCATACCAGAGAGAGATTATATGCACTTCATAGACAGTCAAAAGCGGTGGAAAAGCTGGATAGATGATAATAGCATACCTGTGGATGTTCTTCAAAGTTCACCCCATGTTCTCCAGACTTTCCCCCTCCATGTTCTCCAGACTTTCACGCTCCATGTTCTCCATAGTTCCCCATGTTCTCCAGAGTTTCCTACTCCATGTTCTCCAGAGGTCCCTCCCATGTTCTCCAGAGTTTCCCCATGTTCTCCAGAGCATCCCCCTCATGTTCTCCAGTTTCCCCATGTTCTCCAAAGTTCCCCATCCATGTTCTCTAGAGTTCATCCATGTTCTCCATAGTTTCCCCATGTTCTCCAGAGTTCCCCCCTCATGTACTCCAATGTTTCCCCTTCCATGCTCTCCAGAGTTCCCCCATATTCTCCAAAGTTTCCCCATGTTCTCTAGAGTTCCCCCCTCATGTTCTCCAAAGTTTCCTCCATGTTTTCCAGAGTTTTCCCTCCATATTCTCCAAAGTTCCCCATGTTCTCCAGAGTTCCTCCATGTTCTCCAGAGTTTTTTCCTCCATGCTCTTCAGAATTCCCTGTCATGTTCTCCAGAGTTACCCTGTTTTCTAAAGCTTCCACCTCCATGTTCTCCAGAGTTCCACCCATGTTCTCCATAGTTTCCACCCTCATATTCTCCAGATTTTCCCCCTACATTCTCCAGAGTTTTCCCCTCATGTTCACCAGAATTTTCACCCATGTTCTCCAGATTTCACCCTCTGTTTTACAGAGTTTCTCACTCCATGTTCTTCAGAATTCCCTCTCATGTTCTCCAGAGTCCCCCCATGTTTTCCAAAGCTTCCACCTCCATGTTCTCCAGAGTTCGCCCCATGTTCTCCATAGTTTCCTCCCTCATGTCCTCCAGAGTTTCCCCCTACATTCTCCAGAGTTTTCCCCTCATGTTTTCCAGAGCTTCCCCCAATGTTCTCCAGAGTTCCCCCTCTGTTCTAAAGAGTTACTCCCTCCATGTTCTCCAGTTTCCCATTCCATTTTCTCCAGACTTTCTCCCTCCATGTTCTTCAGAGTTCCCCCATGTTCTCCAGAGTTTCCCCATACATGGTCTCTAGAGGTCCCGCCATGTTCTCCTTAGTTCCCCTATGTTATCCTGAGCGTCCCCCTCATGTTCTCCAGTTTTCCCCATGTTCTCCAGAGTTCCCCCTCCATGTTCTCCAGAGTTCATTCATGTTCTCCAGAGTTCCCCCATGTTCTCCAGAGTTCTCCCCTCATGTACTCCAATTTTTCCTCCTCCATGTTCTTCAGAGTTCCCCCATGTTCTCCAAAGTTTACCCCCATGTTCTCCAGAGTTTTCCCCCTCATGTTCTCCAAAGTTTCCTCCATGTTTTCCAGACTTTCCCCCCTCCATGCTCTCCAGAGTTCCACCATGTTCTCCAGAGTTTTTATCCCTCTATGTTTTCCAGAGTCCCTCACTGCATGTTCTCCAGAGTTGCCCCATGTTCTCCAAAGTTAACCTCATATTGAATACGAGTAGTGATAAAATCCAGTTATCAATTTATTCACATATTTCCAGGAGAAATAATAGTGGAATAGTACAACAGAGTACTAAGAAAAGATGATCTAGAATAAATATTTTATTATTTAGTAAAAAGTTTTTTTTCAGAAGAACTAATCGGTCCTCTTAAATTTCATTTTCATCTGCACCAGCCTTCTCTCTCCACCTATTAGTCTAAGACACTTTTACAGAGAGTTCTTGCCCGCCTATCCTTCCAAATCTGTACAGAAATACTTATAATCTTGCATCAGGTTATGACTTTTTATTAAAATTTGGAAAACAAATAATGTTGGGAAGTCTAGCTTAAAGTGGTTGTCTGATCCAAATTCATAAGTCTGCAATCACTTTGTGTGACTGCAGGCTTATGAATCCCCCTGAGCATAGACTGTGCACTGCGGGGATTCACCAGTTTCCGACCTGGGGCCAGAGGGTATGCATAAGTTAACATACTCCCAGCCAGTGGGCGCGGCCTCAGTCCATACACTTGTATTGAGCCGAGGCCACGTTCTAACTAGAGATGCGGCCAACTAGTGTTCGTGTCCGAGTAAAGGCAACGGCCTTGTTCCAAACAAGTGTAACTCATACATACCCTCCGGTCCCAGGTCGGAAACTGGCAAACACACAGTGACGGCAGCCTTATCGATTGACCCCTTTAATAATGACACCAATGAGGGAGGAAGTAGCTAACTTCTTCTCCAAATGGGATTTCAATCCACATTAATATAGCAGGAACCTAGCATACACATGTGAAGGGACTGAACAAAAGCTGCTGGCTTTCCTTACAGATTACAGATGATCACCAGGATAATCCGAAAAGAAGAATCTACCTGTCAGTGGTGCAACTTGAACCTTGTGGGCCACAATGCAAAATCTCTAGCAGGACCCCCAACTATTACAGGCCTTTATTACAATCAGTGTTTTCATATAGGGCAAAGTGATGTTTTGTGTCCCCACAGGCACAGGGGTCCGGGTACAACTGCATCCCCTGCACCCACTATAGTTAACGCACCTGTCAATGTTGCCTGCTTATTTGGGTGTTACAAGTTGATAGAACAAAATCTCCTATTTGTGCTCTCATCAATAAGCAGGAAGCAAAAGTTTCATAAAGAATTTATCTCTCTGGAAAATTACATCGGCGATCCACTGTTTTCAATGGACACTGTGTAATAATTCAGTTTCCCAATGGTGGTGCTGCAGAATGAATTGCAAGGGTATGTGAACATGATGAGGGGTTGTGCTGGAATCAGACATTCCTGAGTCCTAAAGATGCACTATGCCAGAAATCTTACTCCAGTCAGGTACTGGAGTGTGAATTCTAGCATAAGAAAAACTACAACTTATCCCCGTCGCACCCCCACTCAGCCTCAGTTCCACCTATTTTGTTAGAGCTGTGGGAATCTGGCGTGAAAATGCCAAAAATCGAAAAATGGCGCAACTCCGAGATGCACTTTCATTTTGCAACTGTTCAAAGCTTATACACTAGAATTATGGCATGAAAGCTTTGATGAATTGGGCCCAATGACTTTTTCAAAAGCAGATTCTGGGGAAACCGCCGGAAAAACTATCAGAAAACTCTCCAAAGAATGAACATAAGTTTGACTATGGAAAAACGACTTGTCTGCAAAGCTGCCAAGCGGTTAAAAGAAGTGACACGTCCATTTGATACAGTACTCAGAGTGGTAGCCGTAGGTGAGTGTCATGTATTCGACACCCCGGCTTGTTACAGACATTTGTGGGTCTTGGCTGGGTGTTAGTGTTGTGTGGACCTTGTGCCGTTGCAGGCTGCCAATAGCTGTTGGTGTTGGCTGGCCAGGACCATGAAGCCCACAGGGAACGTCATGGAACTTAATAAGGGTTATGTACAAGGGATGGTGAGTACACAATCTTAAGCACGTTTCATTCACAGCTAGAAGCCTTTTCACAGACATCATTTCCTTCCACTGTAGTCTACTCCACGACCAGTACCGCACACTGCTTTGCCCTACTTCTTCACAGCCTAGCTTCTTACACAGTACAGTTCAGCGAGTTTCTCGACACACGCTCGGCAGCTCCACATCTTATCGTTATCGATGCCTTGGATCCACCACTCAAGACCCTCACTAATCCCACTGTCTCAGTCCTCTTTAGGTTTGTATCTTTGGTTTTTATCAAGCTCAGGGTTTCTCGTGACCCATCGTCCTATTCAAGGACACCTTTAAGGTGGAGGCTATGTCTCTTCTGTCAGTTATTGTCTCCTTCTAGCTGTGGATCACCCTTTGGCAGCACTTCACACTCATTGCTCTCCAACTTCTCACTAACTCTATTTAGGAAGTAATCTGCCTTCTCTGGCACTAGACCCTCCCACTGTGGGCTATTCCCAAACAATAACTGTATCATAACTGTCCCTGTCTCTGATAGGTTACTGTGGCTGGGCAGACTACAGCTTCATACTAACAATGTAAGAAATCTCTATACACTAAATCTATTGCACTTATAATGCTAATCCTACACTATCACATCCTGTACTGTACATTGCTTACATTAAACATCTTACACTTCACATGAAATAGCATGTACACAAGACGCTGGACATTATTCAGATTACACGTCACATCATACGCAGCACTGATTCATCAATGGGGAATAGGACAAAATGTCCATCTCATTACTCATTCTTCAGGTGTTTTCTGCTCGGAAGACGTTATGTACTTTACAATGCAAGTCAGTGGGAAAGCTCTAAAGATGCCGGGTGTCTTATTAAGCATTTTTCCAGCGTCATTGCTTTAAAAACCAATAATTTTTTTGTATTATTTTATGGAGTGAAAAAAACAACCAGAAAACAACAGTAAAAACGACTCCCAAACAACCATGATAAGACCCTCTAAAATTCCACAGGTGGCCAAAATCATCTATAAAAATGCTCAGGAGATGACCGAAAAAGTGTTCCTAAGGATGCTTTGGTAAAAAGAAAAAAGGCAGTCTTCTGAGGCCACATGCACATGATGTCTTTTAGACACCGGTTCAGCTGCCAAGTTTTCCCAGCTAAAGCTGTGTCAGGAGAACGCGCATTATGTTCATTTTATGGGACTTTTCAGGCAGAATCCACTTCAAAAAGACACTGAGTGCACATCGCATCCGCGTTTGAGGTTAAATTCACTTTTTGGTGAGTTTTTTGATGCCGAGTATTTTCACTGTGTTAAAAGGGCAGTGTCTTACAGTCCCAGCAAAATGGAACTGTCCTTTTTTTAAACGAAGCGTAAACTGACCCGCGGTGCGTGTTTCAAATCCACAGCGTGTCAATTTCTCTTACTGTACACTGAGTCTTCTGTGAAGATTTTCCCCATAGACTTGCATTACGTGCGGAAAGGCACTGACAACACAAGTAATCCGCATGTGACTGTATCAATAGTTTTGTCAAAGTCAAATACCAGGAAGTATCAAAAATCAAGCAGAAAACGCACATAAAAAATGCAGATAAAGACACAATAACAAAAGATGCAAGTAATCTAATTTAACTAATCCATGCAGAATTGCTACAGAAAATCTGAAACATCAAAAACTCACCAAATACTAGTCTAAAGGACTTTATGCACATGTTCCCAAACGATAAGTGTACATAGAATTTTTTGTAGAGTTTTTTGGAGCAGAAACTTAGCGGAAACTCTCCAAATCCTCTCAGAAATCGCAAAACTCCTCAAAAACTTTGACTTTCCACTCAGTTTATGCTGTAAAACTCCACAAAAAGATTCCGTGTACACATATCCTGAGGGTATATGCACATGACATCTTTTTTAGGCAGATTGCTCCCAGAATCTTCCTGAAAAATTACTTTTCTGTGCACAAGTTTTGTCTAATCTCAATTCTTTAACTGTTTCAGTCTTCAAAAACCCTGAAGCCATTAAGGGGTGATATGCTCATTCTTTGGGTGGCTTCCACTTGTATAGAGTTAATGACGCTGGCAAGGGAGTTGCTACAAGAACGATGGTAAAGCCACCAGTGAAGCCGCCTTTGGAAAAAGACTGCTGGTGACCTCTTGAAGTGGCTCTCCCTAGGAAAATTTGGTGGATGCATCGGCATCTAAAAGACGCTGTGAGCACATAGTCTTGAAGAATTTCCTTTCAGTTTCCTCTTAGTGTCCTTTCACTGGGTATGTACACATGGCGTCTTTTTTTTTTGGTCACAGAGTCGCTTCAGGAAAGACGCTTCATCATTTTCCTGAAGTGGATCCACCGGCGGTTCAGCCATCGTTTTAGTGCTGACTCTGCCGCCGGCTGTTTATGACTATATGTTTTATTAAGATAACTTATGACTTTCAAGTAGAAGCTGCCCGAAGAATGGACATGTCACTTCTTTTAACTGCTCCAGGGTTTGCAAAACCAAAAGCGGGTAAAAGAAGTAAAAAACTACTAAAATGTACACATCAAGTTGTTTTATCATAAAAATATACATGTACATTCTTTTGGACTATTTTCAATAGGTTTTCAGGTGGTTTTTGAGGCAGAAACCGCCTGAAAAATAAGTTGTGTGCATATAGCCACTTTCAGCTCCGAAACCTCCTCAAAAACTTTGTGTGCACATATCCGAAAGGAAATTTTGAAGTGGAATCCACCTGAAAAAGACATCATTTGCACATACTCTAAGTGTTTTTCCGCAGATATTTATGATCACTAGGAAGCTAGCAGTGGGACTATCTCAGTTTAGCTTATTTTCTGGTGACACAAGAGTTTTTGAGTAGTTGAGAAATTACAAGATTTTCAAGTGGAAACCACTTCAAGAAATATTCCTTTTTGGGAGTTTTTGGAGTATTCATTCTTTTCCTGAAGTGTGTTTGAAGGAATGTAGGGTTATGGGCACATAGTGTCTTTTAGACGTTGCTGAATCCACTGAGTTTTCCTTAGTGCAGCAGCTTCAAGAAAACACAGATGGTCCATTTTCTGAAGCGGTTTTGCTGTTGTTCTATGGAATCCTTCATTTTTTACTGTCAAGGGCCCACCGGAGAATTCTCCAGTTCTCTTGTGAGCCAGTCCAACCCTGCTCTTATATGTCTACCTTATAGGTGGCAAAAGTCTGATGGCTATGTAGAACTAACTGCTGTGATCGTAACTTTTGACTTCTGGTGAGTCAGAAGTTGTGGTCACAAGACGGTGGAGTGGGATCAGAGCGGCACTCATAAAAGGTGAAGATGGTGGCGGGTAAATTTAAGACTACGGCCAGGGACCATAGATTAGAACCACCCTGCAGCACTGAAGAAATTAACAAAATACAGTGAAGTGGTGCTTTAAAGTTGGGTTCACAAAAGTTGGATGCAATATGGACGACCCATGTGAGATTGGATTTTTTTTGAGCACTCATGGCTTTGAGTAGGCAAGTGTCAATTGAAATATGGAAGAGACTAGTGAACGCTGCATTTTATTTTCACACGGTCATCAGAACAGCCCTACTGAATGACATTGGATCCTGCACTGTCCGATTTTAAGATAGTGCTTGAACATAAGATACGCCTTAAAGTCTAAGAGACTGATGAAAGCAACTGTGACAACCCCAACCTAGTGGTGGGTTCTGCACGATCAGACATTTATCACATATCTAGTTGGTTAGTAATAAGTGTCAATCTTTGAGAAATCCTTTTGAAAATACAAGCGGCTCTCAAGAAATAAATGATGGCTTCCGGGTAAAGTTGCAGTAGGGCGCGAACAACCGTCCTTGGTAGACTATTTTATATAATAGGCCTTTACAGTATCATGTTTTTAGTAAAAAAAAATTTCATATGGGCTCACAGTGTTGGGTATAAAGACGCATCTAATGTTACAAAACATTTACATACATAAGATATGTGGAAATCTGTGTCACACAGGTTAACCTGAAACAGCCAACTATTAAGAACTCAGCTCCCGGCCCTTACACTTCAATATGGAAGTAATTAGGCTTTGACAGCTTTTGGGGTCTTTAACTTATTTATGAAACAAATCATTCATGTCATGTTCAGTTTGGAGACCTTTTTGAACCTTTCTGAACTTGTCTGAAGTTATGGAACAAAAAGACAGATTTGGATATTATTCTGATCCATTACCCAATTTTCAAAGGGTTTTTTGCAGTTTTATTCCTCGCACGGTAGCGGACGTAACTGTAACCTTCGACTTAGAAGTTTGGAATTTGGTCACTTAGTAAGACGTATCAATGGTGTCTCTACCTTAATGTGTTCTCGGCCCATCTCACACACCAGGGTTGGAAGTTGGGATGGAAAATGAGAACCAGGCACCGAGTCCTCGCCAGTGTAAGATAGCTGCAGGGCAGACTCCTGTTCCCATAAGATCTGCCACTTCGGCCCTGGGCACGGTTTTGTTCTTTTGTTCACTGGGGATCACAGAGAGGCAGAACTTCTGAGGGATGGAGAAGAACTATGCTTTCTGTAAGGCAAACAAATAATGACAGTGTGATGACCTTGATCTGGGGAAAAGCGTCAAACAAAACGTATCGCAGTTATTGCTACTTATAGTACTGTTCGGGTACATTTTATGGGAGCAACGGCCATAAATACTTAATCCTATAATTAATCTCTGCAAGCAGTGAGGCACTGAGGCCCATTATATATGTAGACAGTCACCCATCTACAAACACATTATGAAGTTTGAAACATAGAAAAGCACAGTAAAACAAACGTATAAAAATACTCTGTTGTAAAGAAATAACAGTAAACAGCAAGTGCTAGTAAAAAGATGATAAAAAACAGGGTATTTGATTGATACGTTTTTGGCAAAAAATGTACACTAAGCCGCTCTACCAAACGTCAAGGTAACCCGTATCAGAGCAGTCCCTAACTGATGTATTAAAAACCTGGTCATGTGTATAGTACCTATATGAGCAGGATGCAGACAGGTAACGTCCGATGTGGACACGCTGCAGAGAACGGCCTTTATGTGCATGGCCCACAAGGGAGGGGTGGAAAACCTCCCTAATCTTGCAAAAACAAGAAACCAATTGAATACAAACACATGGGCCATGCACAAAGTGAACAAGTCTGTAGGACAGTGTTCACACCACTGAAAGACTGAAACATAGAAAAGCACAGTAAAACAAGGGTTTTCCACCCCTCCCTTGTGGGCTATGGGACTGGACCTAGAAATGTTTGGTTCCAGTATATAGGAATAATCATACACATACCTACCTACTGTGGGTGAGGCGGTGGGAGTACCATATTTTATGTGGGGTTAATTTTGGAGTATCATACTGTACGGTGGGACTGTGGTGGCATCCCACTGTGTGGGGTGACTGTGGGGATAATATACTGTGTGGGGAGCACTGTAGGAGCATCACGCTAGCAACTATAAATCATCATAAAAATCCAATAACAATAATCTCCAACGACCAACTCCAACCAGCAAAAGCTGGGCGATTATCCCTCTAGTAAAACATCACGACAGTCAGTTGAAGAAGGATGGAAAAAAGGGGGAGGGTGGGAGTATGTCTACTGTCTTGATCTGACGATGACTGACAGCCACTCTGAGAATTCTTCTATAAATAATATCTGAGGATTCCCGCTTTTTTTTACCAGCTGCCAATCAAATCCTTAAAAAAAAACGGGAAAATCCCAATGGCCAGAACCAGTCCAAACCTGCTCATGCAAATGCACAGCTTACCCTTCTGACCTTTTGACCTGTTAATTATGACTAAAAACACTGTGAACACCAACACATCTCCTCATAAAAACATTACCTTAAAAACCCAAGAATTACTTCACTTTTCAGGTCCATGTACCCCCCAGCCTAACACCGGGGGGCCCCTCATGGTAGCACAAGACTCAATATTCTAATATCTAAAATAAATGCGCAAGACAAAGAAATATGGATTGAGACTGGGCAGTGATGTATTTATTAAGAGTTACTATAAATAAATAATTAAATAATAAGATAAAATATTACACAACTATAAATCATCATAAAAATCCAATAACAATAATCTCCAATGACCAACTCCACCCAGCAAAAACTGGGCGATTATCCACCAGCCAGGGCCCAAATTATTGGACCTGCACCCCCCAAACAACCAAACCAATCACAGCCATTTCTCAACCATATCCTGCAAACCCAAATTAAAGATGTCCAGTCCTATATCCGATAAATGAACTAGGTCAGATCTAAAAATACCTGTAGAAAGGTCTTCGAGATCCAGGTGCCTGCAAGAAAAAACACCTATACTTCCTGTGAATTTTTCCATCGCTCTGTTAATTCTTGTTTTGATTTTCTCAAAAAATGTACAATCCTTCCCTGACCAAGACTGCCTGGGAACTATTTTATTATCCAGCGCATTCAACTTGATGCACGAACCTTCACCTGTCTGGCCGGTTTTGGATCTTCTTATGAAAATGAATAAACACTTTTTATAAATATTAATGTCACTTGCTCGCAAGCCCGAAACCTCCTTCTTGTTTAACAACATCAACTCACCAATTCTTAAGGCTGCAAAGAAAGCCAGCAAAAATGCTGATCTAAACAAGAAAGTCTCGAAATCATCTAAACATCTAAAATTAAAGACAATTTTTGTAGAAAATTAAGCGAAATTGGCCTCTAATGTCTGGTTTAGCTGAACTGCGTCTATAACTATTGAGGGCCTGCTTTATTGGGAAAAACTAAGTAAAGAAACTTCTCCCGGTAACTTTAAGAAAAAGGAAATCCCCGCTAACATTTTAGATGTGGAAGATACACCCAAATTTCTTTAAAACAGGAAATTACCAAAAACTAGGCCTGTATCCACATTACTTCTACCATAATCAAAATTTGAAGAGCCACAGAATTCTTTCCACACTTTCCATGCAACTGAGTAGCCAGGCCATGTATTTGCAGCAATTGAATTCCTAATGTATGATGGAATCAATCCCAAATGAGATCCCAGAGATGCTCCAGGCACTGTGTCCCTTCTTTCTTCACTTTCCACAGATGGCGAGAAAGGGCATCAGCCACCATGATTTTAAAACCCACTATGTAGTGAGCTTTTAGCCAAATATTCAGTTTTAAACATACTAATACCAGATGCCTGAGCAATTTAGCTGACCATTTGCACTTGGAGGATAGGGTATTTAAAGCCAACACAACACCCTGGTTGCCTGAAAGAAATAAAATCCTCCTATTCTTTAAAACAGGACCCCACAAGACTATGGCTACCATAATAGAGAACAAGTGCAAAATAACTACACTCTTGGTTAATTTATTACAAAACCCAAGAAACTGGACAATATGCAGTGGACCACCTACCATCAAAAAAGGCACCATAACCTAAACTTTCATCCACATCCGTGAAAAGATTCAAAGACTCTGCAGAAGAAAACTCAACTTGCCAACAACTACGACCGTTAAATGAACTAAGAAATTTCAGCCAAATTTCCAAATCCTCTCTCATAGCTGAATTAATTCTAATATGACACCTGGGGGATTTAACTCCTTTTAACATTCTTTTTAAAAATACCCTGCCCAGAGGCAAATACGGAGAGCAAAATTAAATAAACTGAGAACAGATTGAAGCTCCTTCAAGGTAGTATCCTCTTTTTGTACCAAATTCAAAATTTGAGTACGCAACTGCTGAACATTAAATAAAGGAAGCCTGCATTCCATAGCTAACGAGTCTATAGTTATACCTAAAAACTCCAACCATGTACAAGGAAAAAATGTTTTTTATTTCGCCAAAAGGAACACCAAACCAAGCAGAAATTTCTTTAAATTTCAATTACAATTTCAAACATACATCCCTATCTAAGAATAAAAAGTCATCCAAGTAATGCAGAACCCCGCCTTCCTCAACCTCGTGCTGCAGCACCCATTGTAAAAATGAAGCTTATCTCTCTCTGTTCCTTCTTATCTAACTTTCTCCATCTGGCGACGAGCTGCTACCAGCTCCAGGTCCCCTCACAAACTGTCTCTACAGTCTCTTTCCTTCTGCAGCTCCTCCTGACAGGGAGCTGCTTCACCACACGTCTGTTACTTTCCTTCCCGCTCTCTAAGCTTCACTTCCCCTTCTTCTTACCTTCTCCACCCACCGCCCATGCACTCTTTCCTAGCCAGTAGCCACCCAGGGATGAGACTATCCTCCCTTAGGGTACGTCCAGGGTGCCCTGCTGCTATAGTATGTGTTGGGTGCAGGTGTTAGAGTCCTGGGTGGTGCTCACTCCTTACCTGAGAGTGGGGTATCTCACCTCTGGATGAGGTGCAATACCTCTGTGGCGACTGAACCCTCAGGGGCGCCACAGATGTATGATACGGAAACTACCCAAGTCCTTTTTAGGCACCACTCCTAACGGGGATAACCTAAAATTCTTAAAAGGAGGAGAAAAAAAGGGGCCTGACATTCTTCCCAGCTCTATTTCCTTTGTAATTTTTTCACTCATAACCTCCCCATTTTAACAGAAGATTTTCAACCCAGCAACAACCGAAACCCAAAAACTCATGTGCATGAAAACCAAAAGCAAAACCTTTAAAAATCAGCTCAGCTTTGTCCCAGGTTGGGAATAGCTCGAATCAGGGACGCATTCTTTCCAGATTCACTGGTGTCAATGCTTTTAAAAAGAAGTTCTTTGGAACTAGGCTGTTGCTGAGCTGATTGCAAGCTCTTTTTGAAGCACTTCGACATGAGGTGCAATCCCCTGCAGAAAGAACATTCATGTCAAAATCTGCTACTGCTCATCCATTTGCATGTTGCCTCATTGAATGCAAAGCAAAATCCTTTTTTATTCAATAAACCTGGTGCACTTTGCCTGGTGAAATTATTCCTCTGGGGTAGCATGAGGTTAATCCACAATCCCACATCTTTTACACCCCACTTTAGAGAGGGGTGAACAGAAAGCTACTGTCTAAATGTTTCATCGTAATTGTACCAGGCCATAGCGCCGAAATTCTGGTATGCCTCCAGTTCAATGTCCATATGCTGGAACAGACCTGAACCAAAAAAAGGATGCTTTTCTCCTAGCACTGCTGCATAAATGTAGAAGGCTTGCACCCAGTTATTAAAGGAGGATCAACAGCAGTATTACTCCTACACTCAGGCTTCTCTAATCTGTTGTCAATAAACTTCAATAGAGCCTGCTTAAAATTAGATACTCTGACGTTCTTACTAATGACAGACATATCATCATTACATTTCTCACCCACCCTGTCCATGGAGCGATTCTCAGTGGAAGATTCCTCTTCAGCATTTGAAGCCTCACAAATCGGAAAGCACTGATGCCGTCAATCTTCTTTTCTACTAGACGGCGCATCCTACTCCTCCGATGAATCATTGTCACGCCAGGCTTCTGCCGCTGCTACGCATCCATCATCTTCAATCCCCTGAGTTGTGTGCACCATCGTGATAGATGTATGCCCCGCCCGGGCTGACATCGGGGTCAACAATCTGACCTGGCATCCAGAAGTCTTGCCGCAAGCTAACTTTACCCGCCGACGCCGCCCTATGACGTCCACGATGGCGCGACTCGACCCTTGAACTCGCGGTTGGTGGTGACTTTCTCCTGGCACCGATTTTCTTCTGGGATACAAGCGGCGGCGAGTAAGTGCTACTGGACTTTCTCTTTCTTTTAGGTTTGATAGCACACTCTTGCCCTCACTTCTCCGCCACCACCGGCCCCGTCACTTTATTCAAAGAGTCATCTCCAGCAGGTATCACTCCTCTTTCCTTCTGTGCTGACAGGAACTCTGTATCCGCTATGCAATTTTTCAGCCACTCTTCTCCACCGGCTTACCTAGCTCTCCTCAGTAACTGTTCCAAAAGGGTCTCCATCTGTCTTCTGTCTTGATCTGACAATAACTGACAACCGCTCTAAGAATTCTTATTTAAATAATGTCTGAGGATTCCAGCTTTTTTTTACCAGCTGCCAATCAAATCCTTAAAAAGATGGGAAAATACCAATGGCCTGAGCCAGTCAAAACCAGCTCATGGAAATGCACAGCTTACCCTTCTGACCTTTTGACTTGTAAATTATGACTAAAAACACTGTTAACACCAACACATCTCCTCATAAAAACATTACCTTAAAAACCCAAGTATTATCTTTTCAGGTCTGTGCGACCATGTAACCCCCAGCCTAACACCGGGGGAGGGGGGCCTCATACTGTTTGTAGAAGGACTATGGGGGCATCATACTTTGTGGATGGAGACTGTTATGGCATCATGCTGTGTGGGAAGGATTGAGGGAACATAATATTGTGTGTGGAAGGACTGTAGATGCCTCATACTATGTATAGTAATACGAGGGGGCGTCATACTGTATAGGAGGGACTATGATACCATCATACTGTGTGTGTGTAACAAGGTGGCACAGGGTGGTAGTCATGGGCAAGTCCACTAAGGCACAGTCAATCCACACCCCGGCCCCTTGCACATGAATAAGCAGTTCTGGTCCCAGTCCCGGGTCACAGTGGGTTACCGCAGACATCTGGCTCCACTCCATCCTGGAACAGATGCACCACACATCAAACGTGGTAGGATCCAATCATTGCAACTGTTTTTTTTAATAAAGGTGATGTAGAGTAACAGATACAATCCCTGCGCTGTCCCTAGTCACCGGGGTGGCTCCTTCAGCAAACGGCTGCAGCAGCACAGGCAGTAACTCCCAGACAGATCCTAGGAGCTGCAAGTCTCTTGTGGGGCACTCACTCAGTCATGGTGCCTACTGTCTGATAGTCCCCTGGCAGCTCTATCCCCCTCCAGGGGTATGGCCAGCAAACAGCAGGAGAGCACGTCCTGACACAGGCAAGCCTGCCTGGGCACTCAATTGCAGACAGGGACTTCCTGTCTGCTTAGAGGCTGCTGGGCCAGCCCCCTAAATTAACCATTTCCTATCCCTAAGCTAACATATATCACATGGTACAATGGTAACACATTAAACAAGGCAAACACAGCACATACATTAATATACATAGCAAAAATTACAGTACAACACACATAAATGACCACATACTGGAAGGAGAGAGGTGAGGCAGAGGAGGGTCTCCGCAACCTCCTTCCATGTTGGTGGGGGGCTGTGGCATCATAAAGTCTGGAGACTGTGGGGGCATCATACTTTGTGGACGGAGACTTTTATGACATCATGCTGTGTGGGAAAGATTGAGGGAGCATAATATTGTGTGTGAAAGGACTGTAGGTGCATCACACTGTGTATAGTGAGCCGAGAGCGAATGATACTGTGTAGGAGGGACTTTGATACCATCA
>VIAB01011760.1:44623-72585 GCA_009801035.1 Oophaga pumilio
CATCCATACAGGTAACAGACAACAGTATCCCAGCTGGTTAGTGGAAAAGGAGCAAATGGTTAAATCAAAGACATGCAAAGTAACGCCGGAAAACAAAGTACAGACAATACCGGCTTTACAGATTCCCAAAATAGATATACACTGCTCAAAAAATGAAGAAAATGAAGGGAACACTAAAATACCGCATTCCACATATCACGGAACTAAATATTCCAATTGTGAATCTTTATTCGTTACATAGCGGAATGTGTTGAGTACAATAAAACGTAAAAATTGTCAATGTAAATCAAATTTAATATCCCATAGAGGTCTGCATTTGGAATGATACTCAAAATCAAAGTGAAAAATCAAATTACAGACTGATCCAACTTTAGTGGAAATGCCTCAAGACAAGGAAATGATGCTGACTAGTGTGTGAGGCCTCCACTTGGCTGTATGTCCTCAATACAACTCCTGGGCATGCTCCTGATCAGGTTTCGGATGTTCATCTGAGAGATATCCTCCCAGACTGGCATTAAAGCATCAGCCAAATCCTGGACAGTCCGTGGTGCAAGTTAGTGGATGGAAAGAGACATGATGTCCCAGATGTGCTCGATTGGATTCAGGTCTGGGGAATAGGCAGGCCAGTTCATAGCATCAATGCCTTCATCATCTAGGAACTGCTGACACACTTCAGCCACATGAGGTCTAGTATTGTCATGCATCAGAAGGAACCCAGAGCTCAGTGCACCTGCATGCGGTCTCACAATGGGCCTGAGGATCTCATCCCGGTACCTAATAGTCAGGATACCTCTGGCTAGGACATGGAGGGCTGTGCGACCCTTCAAAGAAATGTCTCCCCACACCATCCTGACCAACTGCCAAACCTGTGATACTGGAGAATGTTGCCGGCAGTAGAACGATCTCCACAACGTCTCCAGATTCTGTCATGTCTGTCACATGTGCTCAGTGTAAACCTGCTGTCATCTGTGAAGAGGACAGGGTGCCAATGTTGAACCTGCCAATCTTGGTGTTTCTGTCAAATGCCAATCGCCCTGCACGGAGTTGAACTGTAAGCACAACACCCACTTGTGGATGTCGGGCCCTCATACCACCCTCATGCAGCTTGTTTATGACAGTTTGAGCAGACACATAGATGTTAGTGGCCTGCTGGATGTCATTTTGCAGGACTCTGGCATTGCTCCTCCTGTTTTTCCTTGCACAAAGGAGGAGATAGAGGTCCTGCTGCTGGGTTTTTGCCCTCCTATGGCTCCTTTCAAATCTCCTGGTGTACTGGCTGTCTACAGGTATCTGCTTCATGCTTTGGACACTGTGCTGACAGACACAGCTATCCTTTTGCCACAGCTCACATTGATGTGCCATCCTGGATGAGCTGCACTACCTGAGCAACTTCTGTGGGTTGTAGACACCACCTCATGCTACTGTACAGTACCTCTAGGGGTGAGAACAATGACAAAATGCAAAAGTGACCAAAACAACAGCCAAAAAGTATAAAAACAGAAAAATAGTCTGTGGTCACCCCCTGCAGAACTACTTCTTTATAGGGGATGTCTTGCTAATTGCAGATCATTTTTAGCTGTTGTGTTGTCACTTCCATTTGCCCAATAGCAGAAGAAATTAATTCACAATCAGTGTTGCTTCATAATACAGGTTAATTTTACAGAAATTTGATTGACTTACATTGTGTTTTTTGAGTGTTCCCTTTATTTTTTTGAGCAGTGTATGATTACTTTGACACCACCAAATTTGGCATTATCACTTGGGAATCCACAACATATTTTAGATGTGTTAGGATATATTTTTGCCAAATGAAATGACACAGGATACCATCCATAGATAAGGGTTTTTTAGGCTTCTAGGAGGTTTGGGACTTTTTGGCTGATGTTTAAAGTTCCATAGAAGGAAGGTAGCTTAGCACCCAGGTTATTGTCCTACCTGGTAGCAAATAAAAAAATATTGGAAGAAAAATCCTGCAGGGCTTTGTAGCAGTAGAAAAAATCTTTGCAAATCTGGGTGGGAATAGTTAAGAAAGATCTCATAGTTGTAGGAGGGGATTTTTCTGGCCATAGAACCCTCTTTTTAAAAAAGACCCTGCTAAGTTTGTGTATTAATTAGCGGTCCCATAGATCGAGCCTAACAAATAGGGTGTAAACAGCATGGTACATTACACAGAACCGTGTGGCTGACTCCTTTTTTATCAGTATTCATGACATTTTTCAGGAATGTAAAAGAGCAGTTGAGGTAAAGCAAGAAACTTACAAAACGGTCAACCAAACAAATTCTAATAATTATATTTAGAATTCCATTTGAAATCTAGTGTATAGAAACAGTAATAGAACCCAGGTCATATACTGATATGTTACAAGAATCAAACTCAGCACATGCATACAATACCAGAACCAAGCACAGTATATAAATGCAGTACTTGAACTAAGATTCCTGTATAAAAACCAAGCAAACTACTGTTCATACCAGAACTAAGGTCTGTACATAGAGATAGCAGTTAAACCAAGGTTCATACATAGATACAGTACAATGGATAAGCTTAATACATAGGTACGGTAACAGGACCAAGCACTAAACAAATAAATACATTATGGATCAGAAAGATTATATCCTATGGAGCATTAAAGGGGTAGTGGTGGCCATAGGAGATGACGACAGCATAGTTACATACAATAAGCTATCCCCTCTCCGTAACTCAATAAATAGGACAGCAGTGGGGGAGTCGGTGCAGGAGACCAGAGGCTGAGCTGTTATGTCAACAGCTGATGTAAGTAGGCAGTGTGCCATATGCAGAAGTTGGAACACCGGACTAAAGGGTATGCCACACTAAACAAGGTTGCTAACGAGATCGCTAAAAAACGTCACTATTTAGCGATCTCGTTCGTGACTCTATTGTGTGTGGCATGTAGCAACGACGTGGCCCCTGCTGTGATCTCGCTGATCGTTCACTAGAGTTCTGGACCGTATTTAGATCGCTGGCGTCCTGCTGGTGAACCTATATCGCTGTGTCTGGCACCTTTTGTGAGCGATGTGCGCTGTTTTTTACATCGCAATGAAAGTTAAAGTCGTTAATGAGATCGCTAACCGCTTAAGTCACCATTTTTCCTGAGTTTTTTAAATTCAGCCAAAACAGGGAAAACCAACATAATCCCACCCCTGACAAGAAGATTGACAGCGATGAATGGATATATAACAAGTTGCGTTGTTTAGAATCAATTTCCAATACCCAATCCAGTGGCGAGGTCAGCAATCCATGATTGCTGGACAGGGGACCTGAGGGCCGCCTAGTTACCTACCATTTGTGGTTCTTCTTTTAATTAGGAGCTTGGCGCAACATCATTCTTGCATCATTATGCACATCTGACTTTATGCCAAGCTGGTTAATCAAAAGAATAGTTGCTGATGCTGGGAGATAGGAAGCGGTTCTTAGAGCTTCAGTGCTGACAGTATTAGAAAATGTAATATGTATGTACTGTAAATATGCTTTTAACAACAGCTATCATTTCAATCATAAAAAAACAACAGAGGACAGCATACTGCACTGCAAAGTTATAAGACACGCCCCCAGGAAGAAGCTAGAGCCGTGAAACATGCGTCGGGGTAATAGGTACACGGATCAGACAATGCTGTACCAGTTCCATACTTAACACCATTCAACAAATATCCAGGTAGAAATGTACTCATAATAACTGATATCTGTTATGTTAATATAAGGAGTAGTAAACTGGATTAACATAAATCATATAATGTTGGGGGACTAAAACAATGTAGATGGAGTGGTCTACCTAGTAGCAACCTGTGCGATATAAACTGATAGTTTAAATAAATATATGGTAACAATCTTATGCACTGTCACTTTATATATATATATATATATATGCATAGCTAGGTACCTATGTCTATTTGATATACACTGCTCAAAAAAATAAAGGGAACACTTAAACAACAGAATATAACTCCAAGTAAATCAAACTTCTGTGAAATCAAACTGTCCACTTAGGAAGCAACATTGATTGACAATCAGTTTCACATGCTATTGTGCAAATGGAATTGACAACAGATGGAAATTATTGACAATTATCAAGACACACTCAATAAAGGAGTGGTTCTGCAGGTGGGGACCACAGACCACATCTCAGTACCAATGCTTTCTGGCTGATGTTTTTTTCACTTTTGAAAGTTGGTTGTGCTTTCACACTCGTGGTAGCATGAGATGGACTCTACAACCCACACAAATGGCTCAGGTAGTGCAGCTCATCCAGGATGACACATCAATGCGAGCTGTGGCAAGAAGGTTTGCTGTGTCTGTCAGCGTAGTGTTCAGAGGCTGGAGGTGCTACCAGGAGACAGGCCAGTACATTAGGAGACGTGGAGGGGGCCGTAGGAGGGCAAAAACCCAGCAGCAGGACCGCTACCTCCACCTTTGTGCAAGGAGGAACAGGAGGAGCACTGCCAGAGCCCTGCAAAATTACCTCCAGCAGGCCACAAATGTGCATGTGTCTGCACAAACGGTTAGAAACCGACTACATGAGGATGGTCTGAATGCCAGACGTCCACAGATGGGAGTTGTGCTCAGAGCCCAACACCGTGCAGGACGCTTGGCATTTGCCACAGAACACCAGGATTGGCAAATTTGCCACTGGCGCCCTGTGCTCTTCACAAATAAAAGCAGATTCACACTGAGCACATGTGATAGATGTGACAGAGTCTGGAGACGCCGTGGAGAGCGATCTTCTGCCTGCAACATCCTTCAGCATGACCGGTTTGGCAGTGGGTCAGTAATGGTGTAGGGTGGCATTTCTTTGGAGGGTCACACAGCCCTCCGTGTGCTCGCCAGAGGTAGCCTGACTGCCATTAGGTACAGAGATGAGATCCTCAGACCCCTTGTGAGACAATATGCTGATGCTGTTGGCCATGGGTTCCTCCTAATGCAGGGCAATGCCAGACATCATGTGGCTGGAGTGTGTCAGTAGTTCCTGCAAGATGAAGGCATTGAAGCTATGGACTGGCCCGCCCATTCCCCAGACCTGAATCCACATCTGGGACATCATGTCTCGCTCCATCCACCAATGTCACGTTGCACCACAGACTGTCCAGGAGTTGGCGGATGCTTTAGTCCAGGTCTGGGAGGAAATCCCTCAGGAGACCATCCGCTGCCTCATCAGGAGCATGCCCAGGCGTTGTAGGGAGGTCATACAGGCACAGGGAGGTCATACAAGCACGTGGAGGCCACACACACTACTGAGCATCATTTTGACTTGTAAGGACATTACATTCCACTTTAATTTTGCGGGAGATTTTGTTGTCAGCAGCACATTCAACTTTATACAGAATAAAGTATTCAATGAGAATATTTCATTCATTCAGATCTAGGATGTGTTATTTGAGTGTTCCCTTTATTTTTTTGAGCAGTGTATATACTTCAATATACCAGTATTCACATATGTTGTAAGCTGATAGTCTGTACTGTCCTTTTTTTACATTACCAAAGATCTCTTCCTTATATGTGTCAGTCACAGATTTAAGATCTTTCAAGAGTTATAAGAACTGTTCCAGAATCGCTTTTTTATGTGCAGTACAAGTATTTACTAAAACAGACATTTCAGAAAAGTTGACAAGTTCTCTTTAAAGTGCCAAATTAGAAACAAACTATTAAGCCTTTTTACAAGACAACCTAACTTTAAACTTTGACGTCAGTGGAAATAACCCTTCACTTACATCCCTTTATGCCATAGGCAAAGGAGTTATCTGTACAACCATCACATTTTCAAAACCTTCTTATTTTAGATTTTATTGACACGAGCGCCTGATAGCTCAATTATTACTTTAATGAATATCTTTCCCAGCAGCTGTAAAAAATTAAACATTTCTCATAGAACAGATGTAATTTTTCCCAGTTAATATTTGTTACAATTTTGGATAAGAAGTTTAAAGGGAAATTGTCATAAGCAAAAATGCTATTTACCTAAAGATATAGGGGTAATCTGCATTTTAATACCGTCACAGTATTATCCAGCTGCTGTACTGAAAATATTAAAATTAACCTACATCCTCATGAAAGCCGCCGGCTTACAGTCAAGGGGGTGTGTAAGGAGAGATTACAGCCATCGCTCACCATACAGTAAGCACAATTATAATCATTCCCAGGCACTTTGATAGCATGATCTGTAGACACATACTTCAAAGTTGTAAGTCAGTCAAAGTGCTGGGGAGTGATTTCAGTCATGCTCACTTTATGGTGAGCGATGACTATAATCTCTCTGTACACACCCCCATGACTGAAAGCTGGTGGCTCCCAGGACGATATAAGTTAATTTTCTCCCGGTAGGTGCACTTTCTGTACAGCGGCTGGACACTATTGTAATGCTATTAACCTGCAAATTAACCCTATAAGATGCAGGTAAATAATAGTTTTGCACATGACACATTCTCTTTAATAAAAAACAGGACCAGATATGAATGCTACCTAACAAAAGACAATATAGCCAAAAGATGAACCTTACCATAGGATCATTGCTAGCTTTTCCTTTATCAGGAGCAAACAGTCAAGTTTTAGGTCTACCCATGTACAGTATATAGAAGAAATACCCTGGCCCAGAAACCTGGCTAGCTATTGTCTCCTTTGAACCCAGGACTGCAGGCATATGCCATCCCTTTCTGTTCACCCTGCCTAAATAAAAAATATCACCTCGCCTATAAGACTCTGCCTGAATGAATGGGACAAGAGAAATATTTTTCATTCCAGAAAGAGCAACAGTCTTGTCTGATGTTGTAAGACTAGTACAATTCCTTGGGGATATAACAAAAAATAAGTGGACCATTGTGTCCTGTTCTGGATATTTACCTTTTCTTTGTGTGAATTGCTTCCACACAGCAGGATATGTATGCAGACAATAGTAGCTAATGGAAAGAATTTACAGGGGTTTCCAATGACAGTGCAAGTAGGGTTTAATTTATAGACCATATAACATTGGGGGTTGGGCCTGGTGGAGATCCATGTCGGTGATATGATGCACGTGCGTCATATCACCTCCAAATTATACAGCTATATCAGGTACAATCCATCTAACATCATTTATAGAAACATGATCTCTCCAGAACCACCACTGACTCCATTTGTTCACCAATGTAGTATTTTTAGAGCCCTGAACATTTGCAGCTTACCCAACCTACCTGAACCTGGGATTCCAAGTTGGGTGAGAGCACAATATTACACTGACACAAATGAGCAGAATTGAGTGTAAATCTAGCAGCCATCTTGTCTGTTACATGCATCTTTGTGTATTTCCAAGAATAGAAATATAGTTAAAACGTCCACAGCCCCCAAATTAGTTATACCACCTCAACTTTTTAAGCAGCTTTGAAGCCTCGCTAGACGTGGGTGAAGTATGCAAAGTGCCGGTTACTATGGGGGCACTGTTGCTAAAATGTGCTAACACTGAGATGCCCCATTTATCTCAGGATCTACCTCCCTCACTACTACTGAGGGATCTCAGGTATCATGAGTTCCACTTCGGTCATCACTCCAGCACATGCCTTTTCCACCAAAAATCCAGATCTATAGCTGAGTAGCAGAGGAGTCAATGAAGAAATAGGGAATCTCAGAACCAACTGCAGCAAGGAAACCAACACCTACTGGTCTATACCCAGAGCAGCCAATGCAAACCAATGACTGTGATGCCATTATCTTATCTAACCTGCCTTACCTCTCCTGAGTTCCATGTATTAATCCACCATGCACCATCTCAAGTCAATCCCAAAAAGTCACATTGTCCATGAAATTCACTTTACCTTTCCTTCTACTTTTCCTTTCTACTTACATAGTGATGATAGGCCCCCTGTATATGCTAGATTAAAGAAGGCCTATCCTGCTATCTGATGTTTATGGGGGCTTCTAGATCTGCATGTTGTCCAAGTGTCAATCAGTTGTACTTGCTTATTACACAAGTTCCTTCTATCCTGAATCCTAGATAGATTATTGACTCATTTGATGCAAGACTTAACAGGAGCAAAGTTGAAATCAGGGGAATTCCTAAAATGATTTGTGCAAGTCCTGCAATAAGACTTTTATCTGAATAAATACTAGGTCAGCCTCTCCCTTTCAATCTCATAATTAAATATGTATTTTGGATTTCTCACATTAGGAACATGAACTTCTGCAGATCCAAAGACATAATTTGTTGCCAAGAAAAACGTTGGTGATGAAATTGTCTCGTAAACCTCTGCCAGCTCATCTACAAGCCAAAGACCTTCAATATCGTAGAGGTTCTCTATGCACTTGATTGCTTGAATATGATTACCAAATCCTGGCCTTCTGCAGCCCAGAAGACTAGTCATCTTTCTGAAAAATGTTCCTGTTTTTTCCACCAAAGCAGCTAATGCTCTTGGCTTTACAATAACCTGGCCACTGTGGCTTCTTCTGGTTCCTAACAGCTCTATATAGACCACCATAAAAGGGACAAATCCTGCCAAATGAATGATTCCTATGATAGAAAGACTTGGTTAGTCTATACTTCTCATAATGTGTTTTGTCTTTCTTTTCTCTTTATCTCCAGAGTTTCTTTGATTTATTTTATTTCCACGTTTTTCTACAGATGTAATATTTTTGAGTTTTCTTGAGTAATCTTCCACCTCGATTAGTGGCTATTTTCCCTACAGGGTTTGGGAAATGACCTCCTGGATCTTTTTTCCAACACATACTATTAGGTTTTCATACTTGTTACATAACTAATAATACACCTACATAAATCCCATGAATAAGGTCACAAAGCAAAAACGCAACAAAATACCAAAAAGAAAGCTTTGAGAAAGACCAAAGTATAAAAAGGTATAAATTTTATTGAGACACACACATAATTAAAAGGCAGTAACCACATAACACAAGAAAGAGTGGGTACACCCAGGCTGAGAAAAAACACAAAATGCTATTTTAGACATCATTATGCACATAGAGAAGAAATTGATGCGTAAATATATGCTGGGAGGAACCACATATATGAATCAATATATCAATAACAATCACTCAGTGGTGACAGTAAAAATCACTTGTCAGTAAAGGATATACAAAGCACAATCATCAAATAGATCAATACTTAATATAGGAAAATGTGTGTTCCTACCCGCTCCACAAGGAGAAACCTTACCCCTTAGACCTCAGTCCAGAGTCTCTCAGCTAGCCAAATCAGATCTCATACTTTGCACTGACGAGGACCAATAGTCTGAAACACCGTGTCTGCAAATTGAGATACTGATTTGGCTTTTATCCTAAGTCACATTATAAGACTCGTTAAAGGGTTGATTGTGACTTGTAGGATCACTACTTCCAATAGGTGGCGCTATAGAGTTCAAGTCCTCTTTTTCTCTTAAGAGGCAATTTGCATATTAATTTGGAATGGACATTTATCTTTGCTCCCGATACCAGTTTTCATGTTTTGCTTATCTTATTATGATTTATGCTTACTCTAGACATGTGGCCTTCTTTGCTTCAAAAAATGTAATAAAGGCATCATTAAAAAAGGAGATGTCAGAATTTGCTTAATCTTTTAATTATTTTAAACCCCAAATTAGCCCTATTATTATTATTATTATTAGCCTATTTTGTAATTTTGCATCATTTCTAAAGGTATGTGCACACAGAGCTTTCCTGCTTGCATTTTAGTACGATAAACACACTTTCCATAGCAAAATCAGCTAAGCAATGCTTACAAAACACATTTTATGTTATTTCATGGGGAAACCTCATGGTCTTTAAAGAGGTTTTCTTGTATAGATTTTTCAGTGTGCATTTGAAGAGTAGTCTGCCTGTGTAAACAGTCTATTAAGCAGAAAACGAATTATCGCCAGTCATTAAAGGGTTTGTCCGGCAATCCGTTACAAGTCTGCACTCGCTCTTTGTGACTGCATATTTGAGAATATTCACAGAGCGCAGTCTGTGTGCTTTCAGGATTTTCTGGTGTCAGCATCGGGAGTTGGCGGGTGTGTGATTGTATGAATGCAAGTTGCATACATGCGGTCACATGCCGACTAGACGTACACAGCCTTGTTCAATACAAGTGAAGTGAGCAAGACTGGACATGTCTAGTCAGAATGTGGCCAGCAGTATGTAAATCGCTCATGGCACCTGCATCTTTAAAAAATCTCCAGAATCCAACTTTTTCTCACCTTTGAAATTACAAAACTCTTATTGTAGCTCTTATTCATTCTCATTTGGACTACTGCAACTCTCTCCCTCTAGCCAAACTTTCTCCTCTCTAATCCATCCTGAATGCACCAGCCAGGGTCGTATTTCTGTCCAGTCACTACACCAATGCCTCCACCTTTTGCCAGTCATTGCACTGGTTACCCATTCGCTACAGACTACAATACAAACTTATCTCTCTCACCCCCAAGGTCCTACATACTTCTGCATCACCCTAAATCTCCTCCATCATCTCTGTTTATTACCCTCAAAGCACCAAATATTTTTTTTCTGCTTTTAACCATTTTTGCAAATATTAACAGCCAAAATTTGAACATTTTGTAAAACATCTTAAAAAGTTTAACTTTTTAGCTGACATATATAAAATCACTCCAAGGGGAGACTGGAGTAAAGTTGTGCCAAATTTAGCTGCTTTTTAAAAAAATTGCTTTTCATGAATTAGCCTAAAACATCTGTAAACGCTACACTGGCATAAAGATCAGGAAGGATCTTAACTAAACAACAAAAGGGTGGTAAGGATGGTGTTTAAATCCTCTGACAGCCCCTGGTGGTTAAATGTATGAAAATGTATTTTACATGTGTGTTACTGTATTGTATTGTATTTAGAGGTTATCCTTCTGTGTCTGCAGTTCCTGGTAGTAAGTTAAATAGGGTTAACTGTAAGGCCAGCCCAAGTTGAGAAAGAGGATTGGGGATTGTGGGTTAGTGACAGGAATAGGAAGTGCAGGAACAAAGAGAAGAGAGTGGGTTTAGGTGAAGATTGTGTGTGGAGCTGAAATCTGGATAGAACTTTGGAGGCGACTGAATTGCAGTTCAGCAGGAAAGTATGGGAACCCATAGTGGGAGAAAGAAACGAAGAAATGACTTCAGTGTGGACCAGAATTGGGAGGCTCTGTAGAGAGGGTCTTGCCCAGCTGAGGACACATTAGAGGGACACAGCTCCAAGAGGCGGCCCCGTTATTGATCACAAACTGTTGCTTGAGCAAAGGGTTCGCAGCGTAACATATTGACCCATGTGTGTGTCCTTACACCAGGAAGATGGAGGTGTATCTGAATTGATCTGCTGTTTTACCGTGCACATGTAAAGTGCCTTTGCCTGAAACCGATAAGAATATACCTCTGTATAAGGCACAAGAAGCTGTGACATGTACTGCCTGCTGCCTTGTGTACCTAAGTATGTTGCCAAGTAAAAAGTTCCATGTTTTTATGAACGCTTCTGGTGTCCTTGTCTTGAAGTCTAATGGACCTGGTAAGGAGTGAAATGGGACTGGCCTGAAGGTGAAGGTACATACAGCATCTCTGTCAGCCTACAAACATAGATCCATAACTCTCATTTTTTCTGTAATGTGCCGGGGTGTTGGACTCATGACACTCGCCTACGGCTACCACCCTGGGCACGTTGACAAGTTCATCACATAAACTTGCATGTATTGACAAACAGTGAAAGTCTCACTCACGCCGCACCCTTCCTGCCTATAAATCACTAAGTATTATAATGTATGCATAGAATATGAAGAGGATAGCTGGGGTGTAAAGGAGGACACAGGGAGGGTGAACGTTACTTACAGACAAACCTGGCACAATACCAAGAATAATGTATGTAGGAACAAAGGTAAAATGGGACTTTTGAGTAAGGCTATTCAAGGGATTACAATTATACAACAATCTGAATTAATTTATGGCCTGGACACGGCATCTGGCCTCAGCTTAAGTAACATTTAATCCATATCATAGTCTACTTTTTCAATTTGCTTTACACATTAAAAAATCTTTACAATAAGGATTAATCCCCACTATAACTTCATTAATTTGAGCAGGAGATGTTCATAATTCATATGTCACTGCAGTATATGGTGTTTGTATGATGTGAACATTTAGCAGTATAGTAATCAGTAGTGTACTGTAAGTAGGGAGCAAAGTTCAAAATGGCCACCTTATTAGCATGCTTGGCTTTGCCACTTAGGATGGAGGGACTTGCTGCTTGTTTCTTAATTTACAACTTCGCCATAACCCTTGGAAATACTCATCACCGGCATGGTTGCAACCAATATAGTTAGTTTTTAGAGGAGAGTCCTGAACAGATTCTCTCTACTTATTATGTAGCCAATTAGATGGGTACCTTTGTTTTAGAGCCTTCAGTAGTTGCATGCTCTTGCTCTGTAGCATAAATCTGAAAAGTAATGTAAAAAAAACATTGGGCTCAATTTATCCAGGTGTTTTACCCATTTCTTTTTTGGCTTAAAACAACTTGAAATGCTGAATATTTTTTTGCATACCTCATAATTGTGCAAACATTTTGCTACTTTTGGCGTTTTTATGACAATTACGGCCAGCTCTGTGAAAATGGGTAGAGCTTTGGCAGAACTGGGCATATTGAAGCCAGAATTTTGCTCCAGTGCCTAAATGGAGTAACAATTCTTGCGGAGTCGCCTGTCAGTTGTAAGACACGCCTAATTCATAAGTAGACATGCTCCTCTTAATGAATTGGGTGCATTTTACCACTGTAGTGCCTTCATTAAGAATAAGTAAAGGAACTCTGCCAAGTAAAGGAACGCTTTATTTGGCAACACACATAGACTTGTATGTGCAGTGTGTGTGTATATACATTTGTATGAGCAGTGTGTGTGTATATAAGTGCAGTGTGTGTATATACATGTGTATGTGCAGCGTGTGTGTGTATGTGCATTGTATGTGTATATACATTTGTATGCGCAGTGTGTGTATATAAGTGCAGTGTGTGTATATATATGTGTATGTGCAGTGTGTGTGTATATACATGTGTATGTGCAGTGTATGTATGTGCAGTGTGTGTATATACATGTTTGTAAATACATGTGTATGTACAGTGTGAGTATATAAATTTATAAGTGTATTGTGTGTATACATGTGCACTGTGTGTATACATGTGCAGTGTGCGTGTACAGACATTTTTATGTGCGGTGTGTATATACATGTGTATGTGCAGTATGTGTGTATGTAATGTGTATGCACAGTGCATGTACAGACATTTATAAGTGCATTGTCTATATACATGNGAGAATAGAGATGCGTGTTAGATTCAGCCATGTTATAACTGCCGTACTTTGATAAATGTACTTTGATTAAATGATCATTGATTTGTTTCAGGACTTCAAAGGGTCCAATGAAGCAAGGACCCAGTTTGTGGGAGGGCACCTTCAGGCGGATATACTTGGAGGACAGCCATACTTTATCTCCGGGTAGAAAAGTAGGAGCATCCAGGCATCTCTTGTCCGCATGCCTCTTCATACGCCGTGAAACCTCCTCCAAGACAACTTTGGTGTCACTCCACACTTTTGAGAATTCTTCCGCAAAGGAATCAGCTGCGGGAACTCCAGAAGGTCCAGAGATAGGGAGCGGAATTCCGGGTTGAAGTCCAAACACCACCTGAAATGGAGATTTTCCTGATGATTCGCTGACCTGGTTATTGTACGAGAATTCTGCCCAAGGCAGCAACTTGACCCAGTCTTCATCGTGAACGTTGACAAAGTTGTGCAGGAATCCAGACAAGACTTGATTGGTCCTCTCCACTTGACCATTGGATTGCGGGTGGTAAGCAGAGGAAAAGTCCAATTCTACCTTCACTAGCTTACAGACTGCTCGCCAGAACCTTGCGGTGAACTGGACGCCCCTGTCGGACACTATGTGGAGAGGAAACCCATGGAGATGGAAGATGTGCTGTATAAAGTAATCAGCATGCTCCGAAACGGACGGGAGACCGGGTAATGGAACAAAGTGAGCCATCTATGAAAATCGATCCACTACAACCCAGACAATGGAGCAGCCGGAAGAGATGGGAAGATCAGTAATGAAATCCATTGCGATGAGCTGCCAGGGAGCCGAAGGTACCGGGAGAGGCAGAAGCTGCCCAGCTGGCAAACGTCTAGCAATTTTTGCTATGGGCACACGAAGGGCAGGCAGCGACATACTCTTGGATATCCTTGCCCATGGTGGGCCACCAATAGTAACGAGAAATGAGTTGCAGGGTCTTTCTCTGAACAACGTGACCAGCTAACTTGGAAGAATCAACCAACCGGTGGACACGCCTTCGGTCCGAAGTGGTCACGAGAGTCTTTCCTGGGGGAAGCCGAGCAAGGTTAACAGAGGCTACTGACACTAACCTTGATGGCTCAATGATGTGTTGAGGTTCTTCCTCAGCGTCAGGAGGCAGAAAGGCTCTGGAGAGTGCGTCAGCTTTAACATTCCTGTCTGCCAGACGGAAATGAAGAACAAAATTAAATAGGGCAAAAAACAAGGCCCAGTGAGCCAGAAGGGGATTCAGCCTCTGTGCGGATTGGAGATAAGCAAGGTTCTTATGGTTAGTGAATATTACCACCTGGTGGACCGCTCCCTCGAGGAGTATTCTCGATTCTTGCAGAGCCAACTTGATAGCCAACAACTCTCGATCTCCTACGGAATAGTTCCTTTCGGCGGTGGAAAACACCTTTGAAAAAAACCCACAGGAGACCATACGACCGGTAGATGACTTATGGGTGAGAACCGCTCCAGCACCTATGAAGGAAGCGTCTACCTCCAGAAAGAATTGCTTATCCGAGTCCGGTCGATGGAGAACAGGTGCAGAAGCTAAGGCCTCCTTTAGGGAAAAAAAAGCTCCTCTGCCTCAGGAGTCCAATCCTTGGCGTTTACGCTTTTCCAGGTCAAAGCCGAGATGGGTGCCACTCGGGTGAAAAGTGTGGAATGATTAGACGGTAGTAGTTGGCAAACCCCAGGAACCGTTGGATGGCTTTCAGCCCGGATGAGTGTTTTCCACTTGTCTCCCTCTCGTATACGGATTAGATTGTAGGCCCCTCTGAGATTCAGTTTGGTGAAGATCTTGGCCCCTCTGAGACGGTCAAACAGCTCTGAAATTAGAGGTAATGGATACCTGTTCTTTACTGTGATCTGGTTCAGGCCCCTGTAATTGATACAGGGCCTTAGGGATCCATCTTTTTTCTTCACAAAAAAGAATCCTGCCCCTGCCGGCGAAGATGATTTCCCGATAAATCCTCTGGCCAGGTTCTCCTGGATGTAATCAGACATAGACTTGGTCTCTGCTTGAGAAAGAGGATAAATTCGCCCCCAAGAGGAGATGTTCAAGGTAGCAGGTCAATCGGACAGTCATATGACCTGTGCGGGGTAGTCTCTCTGCTTCTTTTTTCACAGAAGGCCCAGTAAGAGGAAGGTAGATGCGGCTGGACTGGAGGCTGAACAGGTTGAACAGGAATGATACACTGATCTGAGCAGGAATCTCCCCAGCGCAAAACCTCTCCCGTCTTCCAATTTAGAACTGGTTCATGCTTCTGGAGCCAGGGTAGACCTAAAATTAAGGGTTAAGACAAACCAGGCAACACATAAAGACGGATTCTTTCTGAATGTGTTAGACCTACCTGCAGCCCCACCGGCTCGGTCTGGAACTGGACAGGTTCGGTCAGGGGTTTGCCATCCACGGAAATCACCCGCGACGGGTCTGTGTTATGTTTAGGTAGCTGAGGAGGCAGGAGCAAAAAAACACATAGGCAGCCTAACACCAGAGAGGTTGGAAACTAGTAGGTTGCAGACCCCTAAACTAACCGCACAACTAGAAGTAGCCGTGGGACTTTCCTACGGTGCCCTAGACGCCTCGTCACAGCCGGAGAGATAGCTATCCCTGAAGATGGAAAGAGGAAAGCTAACTGACCGGAGAAGACCCCAAAAGAATAGGAAGCCCCCAGACATATAATGGCGGTTAGACAAGATGAAAATACGAACACAGACAGAAAATAGATTGCGCAAACGCTGGGGTCCAAAACTGTCTAGATAGGACAGCAAAGGAGAGAATACTGTCTGCATCCCAGAAAAACCCTAGGAAAAACTCCAAAACTTCTGAATCCAAAAATACTGAGACCACACGGTCTCAACCACCTATATCAGATCTCTGGTGTGGACACGTAGCAACCCAGCAGTAAAATATCACAAGAACTGAGCAAATGAACAAATACAAAAAACTAACGGAGACCAGCCAAAGCCCCCAAAGGGGACCCGGCTGAAGACAAAAAGCAATGCAGCAAAAAGCAAGGAATTCAAACCACAGCAAAAAAAACTGAAAAAGACTTATCTGAATGCAAGCAGGAGACAGCAGAAAAGCAAGCTGAATTCCAACCTAGACCAGGAAGAACAATTGATCACCGGCGAGGATCATGGGAGGTCAGCTCACTTATATCAGGCCAGTCAGTATCACCTGACAACCACTCGTCAACTGCAGGTGTAGGACTCTTGGTGTTCAACATAGGTTCAATACCCTCAGCAACCACCAGAGGAAGCTTCAGCTCCGAAGTCGCCTCCAATACGTTCACAACAGGTTTGGAAGACGCTGGACTGGTACCTGGTAACGGTTCACAACCGCCTGCTGGATGAAATTCGTGGCGGCTCCAGAGTCCAGGAAACAGCGTTCAAAAATTTTACTGTGCCGAAGAACACGGAGACCGTTATTTGCAGGGATGGAGAGAGATGTGTCTTACCTAGGGTAGCCTCTCCTACAGACCCTAGGCACTGAAGTTTTCTGGCCTCTTCGGACAGGCGTGAATCAGATGCTTGGGACTGACACAATAGAAACAGCTCCTCTCCAGATGACACGCCTCCTGGCGGCGGTTGGCCAATCTTACTTGATCCACCTCCATAGCCTCTGGAGATAAGGATGAAGGATGGAGTACTGGGAACCGGACAGTAGGGCCTCTTCTCCCTGCTGGTCTCCCTGTCGTGTTCCTGAAACCACAGGTCAATCCGAGTTGCCAGGGATATCAGGTCGTCCAGGGTTGGGTGTAGGCATGTCCCATCCCGCCAGCTCATCCTTTACTCTTCCTGACAGACCTTCCCACCAGGGCCTCGTTGTTCCAGGATAGCTCTAATGAAAGAGTACAAAACTGAACAGCATACTGAGCCACTGTAAGAGCCTCCTGTCTTAGCCAAAGAAGAGCTGAAGCTGTTGACGACCAGGTTCGTCAAAGGTCCTGCGGAATACTTCTAGAAAAGACTGGAGATTATTAGTCAGAATATCCCCTCTCTCTGACAGCGGATTCAGCAAGGCGAGGACTTCTCCAGCAAGGTGAGACATAATGAAGCCCACCTTGGCCCGATCAGAAGCAAACATATGCCCCAGGATCTCAAAGTGCAGCGTGCACTGGTTGATGAACCCCCGACACTGAGCGGGGTTGCTGTGGAAGCGGATGGGGGCCTCCAGGGAAGGACCTTTACTGGCCATGCAACTGGATGCAGGTAGCTGATACGGGTGCAGTAGAGGATATTAGAGAATCCAAGCGTGTGGACACATTGCGCAGATAGGTCGTGATTTTGTCCTGTTGATCTCTCAGACAGGTAACATCTTGACACAGCTGCACGGCCAGAGGCCCCTGGGATCCAGCGGGTTCCATGGCTGAAGCAATCTGTAACGAATGGAAGCGGAGACACAGGTGGTGAAGCTCACATTCCTTTTTTATTGTATTTGTGGAACCTCGGGACCACGGTCCGGGGGGGCTCCGAAGGGGGCGTGACTAAGTGAGCCCCAGACACCTGTAGTAAGTCCCCTCGAACAGGGTCAGAATGGAATGTCTGGGTGACACAGGTGCTACCTCCAGTTAGACCACGGACACGTGGCAGCTGTCCCAGCGGGACCAATGGGTAAACAGGATTAACAGATATGATGGAGCTGACTGGCGAGTTTCGGGTACACGGGTATAAGCTGGTACCGGCGTTGTCCAGAGTTTCGGATGGCTGAGTGGCGGAACGGAACAGAAATGACGTTGACCGTACAGACATTGTCCTGGACAGCCGTGTAACAGGTAACTGATAGTCTGCGGAGACAAACAGCGTAAGTGGAGCAGAAGGCAGAACACTGCAAAAACACAGGCACAATCACAGCGGAACCAGAAGCTAGCAACAGCAGATACTTGTTGCTCCGGCGCCCTCCCTATGGCGGAGGTGCCAGAAATAGTAATCAGTACCACGCTATTGGTCTGAGACATTTTTGAAAAATGCGCGCTCTCCCTTTAAAAGACCGGGAGCGCGCGCACAACCTACGCACTCTCCCTGGGGACCTGCTGACAGTGTGCCAGGAAGCAGAGGGGAGGGCAGGAGCAGAGACTGTGGATGGACGGCGCGAGGCCGGCACAGAGCGGGAGACCCGACGGGGACCCCGCGGAGGTAAAGGACCAGGACCGAGTGTAACAGTTTCTAAGATTGGGGATAAGGTTTGGTTGTTTTCCAGGAACATTAAAACTTAAAGTACCATCGGCGAAGTTGAGTCCAAACTTTATTGGTCCATATGAGATCCTAGAGGTGGTCAATCCTGTGGCATTTAGATTGAAGCTTCCTCCATCCCTTCGCATCCCTAACGTATTCCATAAATCTCTGTTAAAGGAGTATATCCCTTCTGCATTGTCTCCCTCATCCCCGCCTCCTCTGCTTTCAGTAGATGGTGGCCTGAAGTATGAGGTTCAGAGGGTTGTGGATTCTCGGAGGGTCCGTAATTCCCTCCAGTACCTCATCCACTGGAGGAGATATGGACCAGAGGAGAGATCCTGGGTCTTTTCTCAAGATGTGAAGGCCGATTGGTTAGTCAGGGCCTTCCATCTAAAGTTTCCTGGGAAGTCTGGGGGTTCGGTGACCCCCCTAAAAGAGGGGGTATTGTCACAGTTCCACCCCTCAGTGTGTCTGGGATGAAGATACTGACAGCGCGACCTTCCAATCTGGTATAGGGGCGTGCTGAAGCTGTCATTGTGTTGATTGACAGCTAAACTATCCAATCTGAGACTGTGAGGTGTTGGCGGTCTCAAGATGTTCATTATTCCAGGTGATTGACATGCTACTTAACTGAGCTGCTTCTCCAAGAACTCTGCTAGACGTACTTTCAGCTTGTGAGGTTTGTTCTCCTGTGCCTTGAATTCTGTATGCTTGATCTGTTGCCTGAACTTGGACTTCATTCCGACGAGCTGCCTGTTTAACCCCTTTTGCTCTGATCCGTTGTCCTCCTGGCAACCTCGGAACGTTACGTGACTACGCATTTGTCTTTTCCTTCTGTTTATGACGTACCCTCCTGGCTTCTGACCTTGGACTCCTTGACTACTCTAACTCACGGCTTGGCCATGAGAAGTGACTAACGTCACACTGAGCCCGAATACTACTGAGCAAGACACAGAAGTACAAGGTGTTCAGTGCTCAGGGACATGGCCGAGGTGAGGAAGCTGAGCAAGACACAGAAGTACAAGGTGTTCAGTGCTTAGGGATAATGCCGAGGTGAGGAGGTTGATCCCGACCACCACTGAGCAAAACATTGTGGAAACTTCAGTACTGGACCAAGAAATATCTGATACAGATGGACGATCGTTGGTCTGCCTACTTTCATCTAATGGCCTAAAGGTGTCCTACATCGCAGCAGGAAGGTTGCTGCTCTCCGGTAGGCTGAGGTTTGGTGGGGTAGGTAAATCAGCAAATTCCTGGAGGAAGGTTCAATGTTACTGAAATCTTAGGCTGGGTGAGACAGAAAGACTAGGAGAACTGTGTCTTCTCAGCAACCTTCCATGACACTCATTTTTATGGAAGGCTCGGATGATTAAGGGGTGGTGGGCAGGTTGGTATTGGGAACCCATTCACAGCAGTTTCCACCCTAATCCACCCTCTGCTCAGGTGAAGCTCTGCAGACCAGGGGCTCAGGGGAAGATCTTCACTTACTGGGTCTTGTCTGAAGCCGACAAATAGCTGTTAGGTTACAGTACAGCCATGTTCCCACAGGTATTATCCATGCTTTTTTTTTCTGCTGCAGTTTTTCTCTACAAGTGTACACCATCTCCTCTAGATATTGAAGTTCTGAGTTTTTTGCTGCCTTTTCCCCCTTTTTACATTTTTTTGGTGCAGGTTTGAAGCATTTATTTCATGCATTTTTCAGTGCAGAAATGCTGAGATTCTGCATTTAAAAAAAAACATTTTTTCATGTTTTTTTTTCTGTTGAAAATTTGAACAAAAACCACACAGTTCAACACCGTCTTTAAAGGCAACGCGGGCCTCAGTTTTCTTCAAATCACAAAACTTTTCTTGAACTGTTAAATGCATATTTTCTGCACAAAAAAAGCAGCAGAAAAAATGCATCGTTTATGCTACGTGGGAACATGGCCTAAAATTTCATGCTACGAGTGGACATCTGCAAATCAGGAAAATGAGAATCCATGGTGACATCAGATCCCATCAGCAGGGACCCTGGACGGAGCTTTCCTGACTGCAGCCTAGTTTGTGCGGTAATTGATATGGCGCCAGAATGTGATCGTGCAGGACAGCAAGAGGCCACGTGGATAATACAGAGGTGTCATTACAATGTGTCAGCGGCTGCGGCTTATCACACAGGATTATGGTATTTATTATCAGGGAGTTAATTTCCACATATAGTCTGGCTGGGCGCTGGGGTATTAATAGCCTGGCACACATTGTGTGGTTAGGGGGTCCAGGGCACCTTCTGTGTGCGATGACCTCAGAGCCTCCGCACGTTCCAGCCACGCAGATTGCCTGCCGCTCGCTTTAGGATTGGCCGCCACTTCACATAGAGTCTCATACTGAAGTAGCACACGGAGAGCTCAGCATAGATTTCATGTCAGTGGGAACTAGTGTGCGACATCTGACGAGGACATAGAATGGGGGCTACAGTCCTAGTGATCTTTTATTATCGCCTCCGATCTGACACAGGTGACGACACTAATAAATGTAGAGTAAGAAGATGTCGCAGTGTATACAGGGATTATCTGTAATGCCATGCACAAGTCACATATATCAGCAGCAAGTGATCAGTCACTTCTTGACGTTCAGATGTTGGAAGCAGAAAAAATGGGCAAGTGTAATGGAGGGTTTACATCCCACCATCCAGGCCCTTTTACGACTGCGGCCACGTGCACAGTGATCAGAATTCTATGCGCACCAACCGATTGGTTCAATCCTTTTGTGAGCTTAGAGTATCACGTGATCGGCAGCACATGGGGCAATGTTTATGCCATTCACAAGGATTTATAAGCCTTTAGGGCTGTGTTCACATTTTCTAGCAATATTCCAAAATCACAACACAAATGTTGCAGTTGTATTGCAATGGCAGCAAAAATCTCAGCACTGTTGCAACTTATGAACGTCTTAAATAAGACTTAAGAATCCAAGTAATTGCCAAGAGGAAAATTATGATGGAGATAAAGCTGAATTAAAGCATCTCCAAGTCATCAGTAAGGGTTTGTGGTTCGTTCCTAGTATACACTGGGTCTTGTGGGGTGTTCCCTGTATACAGCGGATCTTGTGAGGTATCCCCGGTATACAGCAGATCTTGTCAGATGTCCCCGGTATACAGTGGATCATGTGGGGTGTTCCTAGTATATGGCAGGTCTTGTGAGGTGATCCCTGTATACAGCAGGTCTTGTGGGGTGTTCTCGTTATACAGCAGGTCTTGTGGGGTGTTCCCTGTATACAGCAGGTCTTGTAGGGTGTTCCCTGTATACAGCAGGTCTTGTTGGGTGTCCCCGGTATACGGCAGGTCTTGTGGGGTATTCCCTGTATGCGGCAGGTCTTGTGGGGTGATCCCTGTATACAGCAGGTCTTGTGGGGTGTCTCGGGTATATGGCAGGTCTTGTGAGGTGTCTTCTCCATATGGCAGGTCTTGTGGGGTGTTCCCATTATACAGCAAGTCTTGTGAGGTGTCTCAGGTATATGGTAGGTCTTGTGGGGTGTCCTCTCTATATGGCAGGTCTTGTGGGGTGTCCTCTCTATATGGCAGGTCTTGTGGGGTGTTCTTGCCATTCACCGATTCATATAGTGTTCTCGATACACTGCAGCTGTTGTGCGGTGTTCCCAGTATATGGCAGGTCTTGTGGAGTGTTGCTGGTATACAGCAGGTCTTGTAGGGTGTCCTCAGTATATGAAAGGTCTTGTGGGGTGTTCTGGTGATTCAACAGGTCTTGTGGGGTGTTCCCGGTATACAGTGGATCATGTAGGGTGTTACTGAAATATGGTAGGTCTTGTGGGGTTTTCCTAGTATGCAGCAAATCTTGTGGGGTATTCTTGACATTAACCAAGTCATATGGTGTGTTCACAGTATACAGCAGGTCTTTTACAGGTGTTCGCATTATATGCAGGTCTTGTGGGGTGTTCCCAGTATACGGCAAGTCTTGTGGGGTGTTCGCAGTATACGACAAGTCTTGTGGGGTGTTCCCGATATTGTCACGGGTGTGTCATGTCCAGATGTGATTCCTGGAGGATCTGGGATCAGAAGGTCACAATGTTTAATAGATCACAGGTCCTCTTTGTTGGCATATGCAACAGATTAGGACTTATTATAAGTAAAAGGAGGACTTTATGCTGACCTGACAATAGATGGCAATGTTGTGTAATGTTTCCTTCTGTTTAATGTATTGTATAAGAAATAGTCTCACTTGTAGTTTCACTTTCGTTTTGTTCCTGGTTTCCTGATGGAATGCTGGAATGACTGTGCATTTTTTCTTTTACCTCATGTTGTAAGAAGTAAAAGCTTGTTATCCCATGAAGCCTGCTCTGTGAAGTTTTCTACTGCAAAGGTGTGGATTCAGAAGCTGTGCAACACTCTTTATGATCTGTCTTTCGTTTACCTTGAATTGGAGTGGATTTACTTTTGTTCGGTGCTGAAAGGGATAAGGACCCTTTCTTTTCTGGCTGTGAACTTGGAGCTTGAGTTCTCAGCTGCAGCACCTTGTAACCACTCCCTTCCACTATATAAACCCACTGCTTGCTTCATTCCTTGCTGGTTATAGTTAATCTATACTGACCTATTTGAAGGAGCCTGTTTCTGGAGAAGCTGTGGTGTTTGTTCCTGTTGCAGCTGTGAAGTTTCCTGTTGGTGAAGTAGAGGAGTGATATTTGTAGTGTCTTTTCCCATTGTTTGTTGTACCTTCCTCGTGTTGTCTTTTTATAGTAGTGGGACTAGTGTCTCGCTGGCCTTCTCACTAGACAGGGTAAGTTCAGGGCCAGCGAGGGTCTAGGCACGTGATCGTGCACATTGGAAGGACCCGACTAGGGATGATAGGGAATGAAGGGATCAGACTCTGGTTTATGTTAGGATGTGACCCCCCTGTCCCTGCTCCCTATCGCTAGGCTCTTCCTGGTGCATCTTCCCTGCTGTTCCTCTCGCCTTGCGTCGCACGATGGACGTCCTCTCAACCCGAGTGACTTTATAACCGGCTCACATTTTTTCTGGATCTTAACGTGGATCCCATCGAGGCCCTGGCAAAACGGATACAGAGTCTGTCTCTTGAGCTGACCTGCGATCAACTACAACAATAGCAGAGCATGGGTCTGGCAGTCAGCCATGAGGAACCTAAATCCAAAGTGGACCTCCTGGATATGTTTTCGGGGGTTGGGATAAGTTTTTTTTTTTTTTCATGAAGCTTGCAAGCTTTATTTTAAGCTTCACCGACGATCATCTGAGAGTGAGGAACAATGGTTAGGGATTGTTATCTCCCTCTTACAGGGAGACCCTCAATCCCGGGGCTTTTCACTGCCTGGACGTATATACGCTGCTCAAAAAAATAAAGTGAACACTTAACAGAATATAACTCCAAGTAAATCAAACTTCTGTGAAATCAAACTGTCCACTTAGGAAGCAACACTGATTGACAATCAATTTCACATGCTGTTGTGCAAATGGAATATACAACAGATGGAAATTATTGGCAATTATCAAGACACACTCAATAAAGGAGTGGTTCTGCAGGTGGGGACTACAGACCACATCTCAGTACCAATGCTTTCTGGCTGATGTTTTGGTCACTTTTGAATGTTGGTTGTGCTTTCACACTCGTGGTAGCATGAGATGCACTCTACAACCCACACAAGTGGCTCAGGTAGTACAGCTCATCCAGGATGGCATATCAATGCGAGCTGTGGCAAGGTTTGCTGTGTCTGTCAGCGTAGTGTCCAGAGGCTGGAAGTGCTACCAGGAGACAGGCCAGTACACCAGGAGATGTGAAGGGGGCCATAGGAGGGCAACAACCCAGCAGCAGGACCGTTACCTCCACCTTTGTGCAAGGAGGAACAAGAGGAGCACTGCCAGAGCCCTGCAAAATGCAGGTCACAAATGTGCATGTGTCTGCACAAACGGTTAGAAACTGACTCCATGAATATGGTCTGAGTACCCGACGTCCACAGATGGGGGCTGTGCTCACAGCCCAACACCGTGCAGGACGCTTGGCATATGCCACAGAACGCCAGGATAAGCAAATTCGCCACAGGCGCCCTGTGCTCTTCACAGCTGAAAGCAGGTTCACACTGAGCACACGTGACAGACGTGACAGAGTCTGGAGACGCCGTGGAGAGCGATCTGCTGTCTGCGACATCCTTCAGCATGACCGGTTTGGCAGTGGGTCAGTAATGGTATGGTGGCATTTCTTTTGAGGGCCGCACAGCCTTCCATGTGCTCGCCAGAGGTAGCCTGACTGCCATTAGGTACCAAGATGAGATCCTCAGACCCCTTGTGAGACCATATACTGGTGCGGTTGGCCCTGGGTTCCTCCTATTGCAGGCAATGCCAGATCTCATGTGGCTGGAGTGTGTCAGCAGTTCCTGCAAGATGAAGGCATTGAAGCTATGGACTGGCCCCATACCTGAATCCGACCTACCAATGTCACGTTGCACCACAGACTGTCCAGGAGTTGGCGGATGCTTTAGTCCAGGTCTGGGAGGAGATCCCTCAGGAGACCATCCGCCGCCTAATCAGGAGCATGCCCAGGCGCTGTAGGGAGGTCATACAGGCACAGGGAGGTCATACAGGCACATGGAGGCCACACAGACTACTGAGCATCATTTTGACTTGTTTTAAGGACATTACATTCCACTTTAATTTTGTGTGTGACTCCAAATCTAGGCCTCCATTGGTTAATACATTTGATTTCCATTGATGATTTTTTTTTTAATTAGTTTATTAGACAACAACATACAGATATACACATTTTGTAAATAGCCAGTGCAATGTAAACACAATTATCGTAATATCTGTAATGGAAGAAAACCAACAAGCTTGCATATTGAGTTATTAGTACAGATTTCAATTTCACAGGTCCTCACTCTCTTGCGAGGCCTATGGAAAATTCCATTGATCATTTCTGTGTGATATTGTCAGCATATTCAGCTTTGTACAGAACAAAATATTCAATGAGAATATTTCATTCATTCAGATCTAGGATGTGTTATTTGAGTGTTCCCTTTATTTTTTTGAGGAGTGTATATCCTCTGCATGCACATCGTAGTATATCTCACCTGCAGAGGTGGTTTTTGGTACAAAAACTGAGATCATATCTGTCCTGGATAGTCGGGTGGGAGCCAGTATGGTGGATGCTCAGTTCGTCCAGACACATGGTCTCTCCTGTAGTTTTCTGGCAAAGTCCAACAGATCTCAAGACACATCAGGTACACGTCAGGCAGATGTTACAGATATTAAGGGAAAATAAACTGTATGCCAAACTGGAAAAATGTGTATGCGCCGTACAGGAGGCTCAATATTTGGGCTTCCTGGTGTCTTCTGTGGGTTTCCTGATGGACCCACATAAGGTCCATGCAGTTCTGGAATGGGATCTTCTGGAATGTCTGAAAGGAAGTTTAAGCAGAATTTCTTGTCAATTGTGAAACTTCTCACTGACATGACAAAGAAAGGTACGGACTTCTTGAGGTGATCCGACCTCGTCCGAAGAGCATTTTCTTCCTTGAAGAGATGCTTTGCTACAGCTCCTGTACTCATGCATCTCGATGTCTCCCAACTGTTTACTGTTGAAGTTGATGCGTCTGAGGTGGGCTCGGGGCTGTGGTATCTCAAGGGCCGTCTCCTAGTAAATGACATCCATGTGCTGCATTCTCAAAAAAATTATCGCCGGCCAAAAAGAACTATGATATTGGCAATAGAGAACTTTTGGCCATCAAGTTGACTTTTGAGGAGTGCCGTCATTTTTTGAAGGGGGCAGTCCACCTGGTCACCATGATTACCAATCATAATAATTTGCTTTAACATAGTAACATAGAAACATAGTTAGCAAGGCCAAAAAAAGACATTTGTCCATCCAGTTCAGCCTATATTCTGTCAGAATAATTCCCCAGATCTACGTCCTTCTAAAGAACCTAGTAACTGTAAGATACAATATTGTTACGATCCAGGAAGACATCCAGGCCTCTCTTGAACCCCTTGGCTGAGTTTGCCACCACCACCTCTTTAGGCAAGGAATTCCAGATTCTCACTGCCCTAACAGCAGCTTCTATGTTAGTGGAAAAACCTTCTCTCCTCCAGACGCAGAGAATGCCCCCTTGAGCAGTGCTGTATTTGGCATTCATGCTGCCCTAGGCACTGTAAGTGGTCACTCCCCCTATTGGTAAGTCAGACAACAGTCTCATGCAGCCGTCAGTGTTAAACGTACAAATTCTATCCGTATTTTTCACAACTACAGGTAACCATTATACTCTATGAGGCAGTCCACATATTCATGATTTTTCACGGACTGTGTGTCTGTGCAAAACTTAAGGAGATTTGTCCGTTTTTTTTACAGTACAACATATCAAAAGTGCTAATACAAGTCTATGGGTCCAGAAAAAAAAAAAATCACACGGGTAGTATTAGTATACCGTCTGTGCGCCATCCGTGTGCTGCCTGTGATTAACATTGTAAAGTATAACAGAGACATTTATAACAGAGACATTTATTTATCCATCTGTGAAAACCACTTACGATGACTAATGGTAAAAACAGGCACACGGACCGTACACTTATGATACACGGACTGTGTACTGATGACACACGGACCGTACACTGATGACACACGGACCGTACACTGATGATACACGGACCATGTACTGATGACACACGGACCGTACACTGATGACACATGGACTGTGTACTGATGACGCACGAACCATACACTGATGATGCACGGACCGTACACCGATAATACATGGACTCCCCTCTATCTCATGCACCCTGCACCCCTCTATCTCATGCACCCTGCACCCCTTTATCTCAAACACCCTGCACCCCTCTATCTCAAACACCCTGCACACCTCTATCTCACGTACCCTCTTACACCCCTGTCTCATGCACCCTGCACTCTCTTGCACCCGTCTCATGCACTCTGCACTCTCTTGCACCCCTCTATCTCACACGCCCTGCACTCTCTTGCACCCCTCTGTCTCGTGCACCCTGCACTCTTGCACCCCTCTGTCTCATGCACCCTGCACTCTCCTGCACCCCTCTATCTCAAACACCCTGCACCCCTCTATCTCACGCACCCTCTTGCACCCCTCTATCTCATGCACCCTGCACTGTCTTGCACCCCTCTGTCTCATGCACACTGCACTCTTGCACCCCTCTGTCTCATGCACCCTGCACTCTCTCGTATCCCTGTCTCATGCACCCTGCACTCTCTATCACCCGTCTCATGCACCCTGCACTCTCTTGCACCCCTGTCTCAAACACCCTGCACCCCTCTCACACACCCTCTTGCACCCCTATCTCATGCACCCTGCACTCTCTTGCATCCCTCTGTCTCATGCACCCTGCACTCTGTCTCATGCACTCTCTAGCATCCCTCTGTCTCATTCACCCTGCACTCTTACACCCCTGTCTCATGCACCCTGCACTCTCTTGCACCCGTCTCATTCACTCTGCACTCTCTTGCACCCCTCTATCTCACACACCCTGCTGTTGTGAATGGACTTGAAATGAGTTCTGAGCAGAGGC
>VIAB01011761.1:13537-32706 GCA_009801035.1 Oophaga pumilio
CTAACACGGTACCACAATATAATTTATTATTGTACACCAATGAAATTTCAACAAATTCTTTATGCAAAAACAACACCATCTGTAAAAAACCTGAAGAAGATAGCTTTTACAAATAGATAATGATCCTAAACACAGGTCAAAATCCACAACTGACTACTTCAAAAGGCGCAATGGCCCTCAGAGTCCCCTGATCTGAACATAATTGAAAATCTCTTGCTATACCTCAAAATAACAGTGCATGCAAGACGACCCAGGAATCTCACAGAACTTGAAGAATTTTCCAAGGAAGAATGGATAAAAATCCCTCAAAGAAGAACTGAAAGACTCTTGGTTGGCTTCAAAAAGTGTTTACAAGCTGTGAAACTTGCATAAGGGGGTGCTACTGGGTACAAATAATGCAGGGCGCCCAAACTTTTGCATCAGCCCATTTTCCTTTTTGTAACTTTTAAAATGTAAAAGATGAATACATATATAGCCTAAAATGTAGAGGAAATGTGTTATCTTTTAACTTTAGGACTTTTAGAGATCATTTAATCTTCAACTTACTTAACTGTTCACAATAACAGTAATTTTCTCCAGGGGTGCCCAAACTTTTACATTCCACTGTATGTACTGTAACGTGTCTCCCCTATCTGTGGACTGGGAGTACGCACTTGGCTGGTCGTTAAGGAACATGCTGGGACACTCAGGGTTAAAAAGTCCATTCCGTTTGTGATGAAGGAACAGCCGCCATCTTGGATATGGGGCATAGTGCTCACCTCATGTCTGAGCTTGGCCTGTCCCAGGTGCCATTTTGTCTGAGTTCAGAGTCACAGGCAGCTAACTGCTCCTACCCCCCATCCCTGTACGCATATTGAAGAAAACAGGATTTAGTGCTGAATAGCAAGGTCTTTTAGTATGCTAAGGAGATAAGGCAAAAAACAGGACTTCAAAGCTTGAACAAGGAGCCACGCAGCATGGGGCGTTGAGGTGCCTGGGGGCTTCAATTAGATTATACCTGTCAGCTAGACACAGAAATACACATCCATTGTCTCTCCCAGCCACTCCGACTCCATCCTAGGATTATGAGCACACCTTTCGAGGTACAGACTCATAAAAAATATCCCCGTGACCCTGCGGAAATCGCGCATCTGCCAGTGCGACTCCCGAGTCGGTGAGGGCTCGGGGACCTGAGATATAGAGATTGGCCCTCAGCAGCGTCCCAATGGGGCCATGTTTGCTCTCCACACGACAGGCAAAACAGACCACATTCACTGGTACCTCTCGTGTCCTGATCCGATCACCGATCATCCTGGAGAAAGTTACCCCCCTTTCTTAGATATTGGGAATAAATTCTGCAGGGAGCTGAAGGGTGGAGATTATTAACCCATCCTCTGACACCGGGGGGAGGAACCCAGCATGTTTAAGAACTGAAAGCCCATGGCAGAGACATTCATTCACACAGAAGAACAAGACGATGATGATCTAGAAGGAGCAGATCTGCCAAGGGAACAGCGGAACGAGCTTTGGGGACTGTCCGGCAACTAAGATTCTTATACCGGTGGACTGCAGAGCTCCTGGCATCCACATGCAACCTACAACCCGGTAAACTTGACCTCCAGCTTAATATCTCTAAGCCTTGTACCATTATGGTTATATTTTACTCTGACTGCAAATCCACTGTAATTCCGTTGTATAGCTTACTGTATATTTCTGTAATTATCTAGTGCGCCCTTAAGGCAATTAAACCATAAAATTAATTTTAGGCTGATGCTTTTACTCTGATTACGAATCTTAGAATACCCAGTGGGTAACAGGACATCCTCCCGGCGGCCATTTGCTCTAGGTGCAGTTCCCTTACTGACCTGAGAGACAAAGGGGGTGCCGGAGAGCTGTGCCTGTGTAGTTACGTCACATTGGTGACGTGGGAGGAACCGGGTTTCCTTCACACCGTTTATTAAGACAACTTAAACCGAATCTCAGGTACTTGGTAACATGCAGCATCTTGTGCACCATCCAGCAACCGTTCAGGTCTACAGTACCCACGGTCCTCACTGAGCCCTAATGTGCCTAATACGGCTGAGTGTTCGTTAACTGTCCGTGATCACCGCACCAGTTCCCGGATACCTCTTATCCTCAGAGGCGTCCTCTCCAGAGGTAGTTCACAGGCCTCCTCACCCTGGCTCACTCTAGCCAGCACTGCCGCCCGTGTACAAACACACAGGCTCCATCTTGTGTCTTCAGACACATGCCCTGGGGTGGGGTATGTAGGTGACTGGACCCACCCATCTCTCCAAGTCACCTGGAAGCCTTCCCAATGTAAAGTAAACCTCAGCAGTAGATCTGCTGAGCCAAAACAAGCCCAAGCTTCCATCACAGGGCCACGCACCTCTGTGATACATACCTCCCATTAACCACATGGGCAGTCGCCATACCACAGTACGAACTAGTCTCCAGATATCTTCCTACACGTAATCTCCGGTTTTCACAAGACCTCCTACTCTCTTCCGCTGTCGTACACTCTTCACTCAAACGTCTTCCAAGACGCAATCCCCTAGAATTCTGTACCCCAACAGGCCCAATTGTCTCCAACATTCAGAACGCGAGCTGCTGAAATCCCCCCCTAATCTACTGTCTCTTTCTCCATTATCCTGTAGACAGTAAGACCGCAAGGGCAGGGTCCTCTCACCTTCTGTTTCAGACTGTCACTGTTATTTTGTTAATTGTGATATATATTTGTATTTTGCATGTATACCCTTTTACATACCTTGGAATTAGGGTTGTTCGAAAAATAAACAATGATGATAATAAAAACAGGCATGCAAAAACAATGATGCAACATACAAAAATGGAAAAATAGTTTTTATTGCATTAAGGAAACAAATTACAAAATTTATTTTTGCATATTTGCATTTACAATTAGAATATAACTGAACTGAACAACTAAATCAGTTGCCTGGCTCAAGAACAACTCTACCTATACCGTGGCTTGTGATAGTATTAGCTTCTTACCTATTTTGTTACATTACAACCTGTGTTTAAACATTTTTGTAATCCAATTTGGGTGTAATGCATCAGCACTAAATAGTCTAAGTTGGTGAAGTGAAGAAAGAAAAATTTAGGGATCAAATAACTATAAATTGGCATTATAGTCAAGGACGGAAGGAAGCCCACCTGTGTGCAATATAAATGTCACATGGCCTGTCAGTATATACACACCTTTTCTGAAAGCCCAACGAGGCTGCGACACCATTTATCCCTTCATGATCTTGGATGTATCCATACGTCTATGTCGGTAGGTACTTTCCGACCTTGGACATATGGATACATCCAGGTGATTTTGCGATCACAGGGGCTCTGCGTGCGCGTTCACCACCGGGTGTCAGCTGATTCTGACAGCAGACAACTGGCACTCAGTGCCGGGAGCGGTGCACTTTAACGCCCTAAATTATGGGATCGCAGCATTTAAAAGGCAGCAGAGGGAGGGAGCCCCCGCTGCCTTCCAATCAGTGCCCCTATGACGTCATCGCAGGGACCCGATCATTGCCATTATGACCCGATATCGTCTTCACAACATCTGGAGCACTAGCAAGGTAGTTAGATCATGCGCAGTGCATGATCTTACTAACTTGTGTCTGCAGAGCTTTAAAGGTTATAAAGCAAAGCAGTACTCGTGCATTGCAATGCTTTATAGCAACAATCAGACTGCAGAAAGTGAAAGTTCCATAGTAAAAAAAGTCCTTACTAAGTAAAAAAAAGGTATAAACATTAAAAAAAATAATCACAAAGTAATAATAGAAAAAATAAATCTTTATTTTACACATATATTGTACCCACAAGTAAAAATTTTTGTGAAAAAAAAACCCAATAAAAGTAAACGTTTGGTATTACCGCGTCCGGAATGACCAGACCTATAAAACAGACCCACTACTTAACCCCCTCCGTGAATACCGTAAAAAAAAAAAAACGAGAGAAAACATGATGCTTTATCATACCGCTGAACAAAAGGTGGAATAAAACTGGTATAGCTGAAAACGTCATCTTGTGACGCATAAAACAAGCCGCCAAACAGAGCCATCAGCGGGAAAAAAAAGTTATAGCTCTCAGAATAAAGCGATGCAAATTTTTTTTTTACTATAAAATAGTTATTATGTAAAAGCGCCAAAACAAACAAAAAAAAAATATAAATGTGGTATCGCTGTAATCGTACTGACCTGAAGTATAAAGCTGCCTTATCAATTTTACCACATATGGAATGGCAACCCCCCCCCAAAAAAAAAAACAATTCCTGAATTCCTGGTTTTTTTCGTTCATTCTACCTCCCAAACATCAGAATAGAAAGCGATCAAAAAATGTCATGTGCCAGAAAAATGTAGCAATAAAAACATCAACTCGTCCCGCAAAAAAAATAAAACCCTGACATGAATTTGTATGGAAAAATCATAGCTGTTAAAATATGGTAATGCAAAAAACTTGTTTTTGCAATAAAAAGCATTTTTTTAGTGTGTGACAGCAGCCAAACAGAAAAAAACTATATAAATCTGGTATTGCTGTAATCGCACCGACCTGAAGAATAAAGTCTTCTAATCACTTATACCGCATGAGGAATGGAGTAAAAAATAAATAAAAAAAAACAATTCTTCACCTGCTGATTTGTTTATTCTGCCTCTCAAAGACAGCAGTAAGGCTCGGCCCACATTTATTCTGATCTCTACGCTGAGTGCTTACACCGGGGTTTATGTAAATCTCTGAAATACCTGATTTAGATGGAACCCCAGGCAGAAGATTCTCTATAATGAGGCAGATGGAGTCACTGTGGACTCAGACTATCCCTTATGATCTGGCGCTGTCCATCTTTTTAGGCATGCATAAAAGTGTGGTCTGCCACACTTTTGTGCACTTCTGAAAAGAAGGACAACGCTGAACAGAGGCCAGATGGAGCCCAAGTAACTCTGCAGCCTCATTATACTAAATGGATCCCTCGGGTTTCATCTGAATCACGTCACTCGGAGATTTAGATGGAAACACAAAAGTGCTCAGTGTAGAGCGCAGGATAAATGTGATCTCATATGTTATGTAAAATGTTGCAAAAAAAAAAAGCTTCAAATCAATCCACAAAAAAAGCAAGTCCCCACTCAGGTCCACTATCTGATATCGGAAATATTGGGGGCTTCCACGTTGTTGGTAGTAGAAAAGCTGTGGAAAAATGAATATGGGTCCTCGCCCCCCAAAAGAAGTTCAGCAAATTCTGCACTCCCAAATCCAAATGCCCCCTCCTTTCTGAACCCCAGTGTGCCAAAACCACATTTAGCACCCACATGTTTGGCATTTCTACAGCGATGACAGCCCACCTAATTTACAGGTGCATGTCTCCGGAAGCATGAGTTGGTCACTACAACTTACTGGGCACTACAATGGCAGTTTGACATTTTCACTCAGCAACATCCACTGCTTCTTGTTTCTGGAAAACACCCATGGGGTCAAAATAGTCACTACATCTGTAGATAAATTTCCAAAAGGGTATAATTTCCAAAATGGGGTCACTTGAGGGAGGATTCTGCTTTTATAGCATTTAGGGGCTCTGTATATAGAGTCTTCAAACTATTCTATGAAAATCTGAACTCCAGGAGGCAAACAGCGCTCTGTCACTCCGGAGTCTTGCCATGTGGCTAAGCAGTACTGTACAGCCACGTATGCAGTATGTCTACATTCAGCAGAAATTGTGGGATAAATATTTTTTCCCATTTCCCCTTGTGAAAATGTAAAATCTGGGCCTAAAACTAAATTTTGGTGGTAAAAATGTAATTATTTTTTCTTCACTGCTCAATGGTATAAAATTCGGTGACAGGTGCCCGGATGTGATGTGATGTGGGTGTGGTGTCAATATGATCACTGTACCCATAGATAAATTCACTGAAAAGTGTAGTTTGTAAAATGGGGTCACTTATGGGGGGTTTTGCTACCTCATGGGCTCTACCAATGTGACAAGGCACCCCCAAACCAGTCCAGTAAAATCTGAACTCAAATATGGGGTTTCTTCCCTTCTGAGCTTTGCACTTTTTGACCACATATGGGGTATCGGTGTACTCAGGAGAAATTGCACAACAAGTTTTGGAGTCAATTTTGATTTGTTACCCTCATGAAAATAAAAAATTTGTGGTCAAAATATTTTTTGGGGAGTGAAAAATGTGATTTTATTTATTTCATAACTCTATATTATAAACTTCTGTGAAGCATCTCGGACTTCAAAGGTGTTTACCACACAGCTAGATACAGTCATTGAGGTTTCTAGTATTTATTAAAGAGGCCTTTTTTTTACAATACTGGCACCTATGTGCACCTATGTGGCACCTATATATATGTGTGTGAAGGCAACAGTGATTCCAGTGGTGATAGGAACACTTGGAGCAGTAACCCCTAAGTTGGAAGAATGGCTACAACAGATCCCAGGAGCAACATCTGAACTCTCTGTCCACAAAAGCGCAATGTTCCTTTAAAAACAGACATATGAGCAGTGCGATCAGACAACACATAATATTTAAAAAGAAAAAACTTTCTATTAATTGATTTGCATAGATAAAAATGATAGACATCAGTTTATAAGTTCCTCAGAAAGCATCACTCAAGTTCCACTATTGGTACATTACAGTTGATTATAAAGTGGTCTACACTGTGGGTCCAACTTCTCTTCCAGAACGCCATCAGGTGCACAAACCCAAGGATCTGATGTCTCCCACTGCCATTTTCGCAGCATTTCTTGCATAGTTTGCAAAACATTATAGTAGTCAGGATCTCCAGCAATGTTCCTTACCTCATTAAGATCTTTTGACCGGTCATATAGCTCCCATCGATCTCTGTAATAATAGTTATGAAGTGTCTTAAACCAGTTTGTTGGCTGGCCAGAAATAGTTCTATTCATTAAATCTTGAAATGTAGGAGACACATAAAAATCTTGATCGATGGGGAAGGGCATCTTGAAATTCAGATTGTGTATGAGTAAATACTGCATGTGCTGAACTGATCTCATAGGATAGTACATAGTGATTTCATGATGAGACTGGCTGCCAAACACGGTGGTCCATGGCTGTTCAGCCTCCAGAACAGGAAGAAGTGACTTTCCGGTAAGTTTTACACCCTTTCCAAATAGCTTGTAATCAGGATATGGAATGGAGAACCAGTCTAGAACCGTTGGTGTGATATCTGAGCAAAAGAAGAATAAGAAATATTATGATTTTCTAAGTGCTAGTGTATAACAGCGGTCCACGAAGCCCAAAAGATTCCCCAGGATCAACAACCGCTAGAAATATTGGTAATATATAGTGATGAGCGAGTACACTCGTTGCTCGGTGTTCTCCGAGTATTTGGAAGTGCTCAGAGATTTAGTTTCTGTTGCCGTAGCTACATGATTTGTGGCTATTTGACAGTCTGAATACATGTTGGGATTCCTTAACAAACAGGCATTCCTCACAAGTATTCAAGCTGTCCAGCAGCCATAAATCATGCAGCTGCGGCAAAAGAAATTGAATCTCCGAGCACTTCCAAATACTCAGAAAACACCCCAGCATGCTCGGGAAAACAAGTATACTCGCTCATCACTAGTAATATACACTCCTCAACATTAAAACTGCAACACCAAGGAGGAAAAGTCAGGGCGTTATAGAAATCACAAGGATTGATGAATATGTTAATGATAATGTAAATGATGAAAAAATTTAACATTTTCTCGATATATTCACTATTGAATATGAGCACCACTCTTTGGCACACTATTAAAGAGGTTATTAATGGTTGTCTGAGGAATGTTCTGCCTCGCTGAATGCAATTTGGCATGAAAATCTTCAAGATTTGCAGCTGGCAGCTCCTTTTACTTTTTTTCTGTACTGCAAGTGAAATTGGGCGACACATAATAAATCTAAGGCATCAAACTTCGAGAAGGGAATGGGCATACTTCCAGGATTATGGTGTGGGTTAGCATAATGTACAGAAGCCAAACACCTCTAGTCTTCATTCCAAGTACTCTAACAGTTTGGCGTTACATTGCTTTGTTCGTGGAGTCAGTAGTATAGCTATTTCTAGAAAGTGTCCTAGGAGCTGTTTTTCAACGTGACAACCGAAGGCCATATGTTCTTTGTGCAACTGTTAAAGGAGCTGCCAGCAGCAGATCTTGATGATCTGTGTGCCCAAATGCATCCAGTGTGGCAGAATATTGGTCAGACAACCTTTAATAACCTCAGTGAGAGCATGTCATGTAAGTGTGTTTTCCTGCGTGTGGTGCTCATATTTGATATTGTATCAATTGAAATGTTTTGAAAATGTTGTTAACATGTCTCTCATGTGATTTTCATATTTCTCCTTTTTACTTATTAGTGTTACAATGTTGAGGACTGTATAAATCCCTGTCTATATATCTAAGTAGATAGATAATAGGATGTAATGAACAGTTCCATGCCTAGTTTCTCACCAAGCAGACTTGTGAAGGACTGACTGACTTCTCCAGTGCATCTTGGATGACCAGGAGAAGAAATAAGCATGGGCTCAGCTCTTCCTGACCAGTACAAGTTTGTGCGTCCATTGGGGAATGGAATGCCGTTGTCAGAGGAAAATATCACAAGAGTGTCATTTTCATGTCCCGCACTGCGCAGTTCACTGAGAATAAGGCCAATACCTGTGGATTAAAAGAAGAACAGATATCAATAACAATATAGTTATTGGAATGAGCAGTTTGAAAATAATAACTAACAGTAAATTCATGGTTATAGTTTTACAATGCCACATCTCAGACCAATTTATTCACATAACAGAGATGATTTTTCCACAGCATCTGAAAAGTTAAAATAAAAGGAATGGAGTTATTAGGTAATATATAGCTGACAAGTGGATGGTACCGAAAAAGCCACTTGTCATTCTGCCATGGAAAGTGCCTGAAAAAGGGCTCTATACATGCTAAGAACAATGAACATTTGCACAGCAAGTAGTTTTGACATTGACCATCTTTTGTAATATAATTTCCAGGACGTTCCTCCTGACAGCACCACCAGGAAGTTGTCCTTCTTATCCTTGATAGGGACAGGAACACAGAAGAGGTTAAATAGCCCCACCCCACTAACACACTTCAGTGTTTTTCCTGTCCCTATCAGGGACAGACGCAGAGGAGCGCAGAGGTGCATGGAGTACTTGTTAGGCCAGCGTTCTTTGGAGCGTTGGGACACGGTGGAGCAGGAACTCCCGGGAGAAGAAGTGCCCTCTCCAGAGGACTCTCAGCGGAGGAGGCAGGAGCCAGATCCCACTCCGTAATGGGATCTGATACTGCCGGAGGTCCCTAAGCGCAGGGTCGAGCTGTGTGCTCCCCATCCCTGCTGCATCCCCCCAGAGGGCTCTGCGCAGCAGCTGCTGTTCCGGCTGCAGGGCAGTCAGCGCCTCGTGCCCTAGATTGCCGGCGCGCCACGTCATCAGAAGGCGCGCCAGTGACGACTTTTGGGGGCAGGGCCAGAGACAAACATGGCGGCACCCAGCAAGACGCGGCCTTCAGCGTGGGAGAGTGTACCGAGACCAGCGTTGTCTGGATTCCGGCGCTCTGTGCATCGGGAGAGGCGGGGCTTTAGACGGGGACTGTGCCTGACGGATCGGCGCGCGGGGGTGTGCGCAGCTAGGCCAGCCACGTCATCACAGCAGCAGCTGGGCTTGAAAGGAAGACGAACCAGATGTCTTGAAGCCGGGTAAAGCGGACTATTTAAAGACACATAGACTAACAGCACACTTGACTCAGTAAACATGGAAAGTGGTAGCCGTCCAGACATCCAATCCCTAGAGCCAGCCCCGAACCATGTAAGTAAAGGGGTAGTAGGGTCCCGTACAGATCTCCAGACGCAGACATACAGAATCCTCTTTCCTATTCATATTTTGCAGGCTAAGGAAGCACCTAGGCAATCCACCACGGCCACCAAGCGGAAACCTAATAAATGCCCCCTATGCTTGGCCAGATTCCCGCCGGAACATACAAAAAAGCTATGTGAAGGCTGCATATCGGGACTCCTCAAACAGGAGCAATCCTCTTTCTTAGATAATATAAAGTCTATGATCCGAGAAGAGGTGCAGATTACAGTTGCAGCACTTGTACCATCACAGTCCCCGCATCCTAAGAGGCCTATATGGGAACTGGGACAGCGTTTGGAGGAAGGAGAGGTGTCGGACTACTCCGATCCTGACTCCGGGGAATGTTCCTCGGCAGCTCTCCCGGAAGAAAGGAACAGATACCTTTTTTCCTCTGAAGACACTGATACACTCCTACAAATGGTCAGAAACACAATGAATGTAGAAGATTCTACGGAGCCACGCATAACCCAGGATAAGAGGTTCGGTGGGCTAAGAGCCTGTAGGAATAGAGTGTTTCCCGTTAATAGAACATAACGGCAATGATATTAGAAGAATGGGAAGAAAGGGGCAAAAGCTGGTAGCCCCAAAAGACTTCAGAAACCGCCTCCCCTTTGATCCAGAAGAGACCAAGTTGTGGGAAACAGTCCTAAAAATTGACATACCCGTAGCCAGGGTGTCAAAGAAGACAGCTATTCCCTTTGAGGATTCATCCGGCCTTAAGGATCCGATGGATAGAGATCAGAGGACCTCCTCAAGAAAGCCTCGGAAGCGTCGGCAGCCGTTATGAAGGCTAACATAGCAGCCACTTCGGTAGCCAGATCAATGAGCTTATGGGTGGGCCAGCTAGAAGATCAGATTAGGGACAAAACCCCCAGAGAGGAAATTCTAAAATCACTACCTCTTCTGAAAATGGCAACCGACTTCATGGCTGACGCCTCGGCGGAGTCAGTTCGCTTCGCTGCGAGGAATAATGCCTTATCTAAGGCAGCAAGATGAGCGCTGTGGCTGAGGTCCTGGACAGGAGACACTCAGTCAAAGAACAAATTGTGCTCTATACCATTCTCAGGACTTAATGTTTTCGGGCCCGTATTGTATGAATTATTCGAGAAAGCTTCCAACAAAAAGAAGGGCTTTCCAGAGGAAAAGCCTAAGAGAATGCCATCCTTTCGGAGGACCCGCTCCCATCCCAGGCAGGACTATAAAGGTAAAGGAAAGTCTGGCAGGCGGAGCTACCCAAAAGGGGGAAAAGGTAGAAGTTCCCCTCAAGAGCAGAGGACAAGACCTAGCAGACAATGACGCCAGGAAGATAGGAGGGAGACTCCTTTACTTCCAAAAGAACTGGCAAGACATTAACCAAAACCCATGGATTCTGAATACGGTCGCCGAAGGGTACAAGATCGAGTTCACCGAGCTACCTCCCAGGAGATACTGTATAACCCAGACCCAGTCTCAGGTGCCCCACCAAAGGCTTTTAAAAGACATACAAGAGCTAATAGAGATAGGGGCCATAACCCGGGTACCCCATGCTCAAAGATTTCAAGGTCACTATTCAACCCTATTCTCCATAAAAATATGGATTTTTGTGGTACTCACCGTAAAATCCTTTTCTCCAAGACACTCATTGGGGGACACAGGACTGTGGGTGTATGCTACTTCTGCCAGGAGGCTGACACTAATTGAACATAAAAAAGGTTAGCTCCTCCTCCGCAGTATACACCCTCACACTGGCTGAAGGCTAAACCAGTTTGGTGCAAAAGCAGTAGGAGACCAAAAAGAAAACAAAATCAACCTTAACACAGGTATCAACATGTCTAGAAAACCCACCAACTAAAAAATAGATACGAATAAAGTAAGAGCCATCTGGCTAACAGGGTGGGTGCTGTGTCCCCCAATGAGCGTCTTGGAGAAAAGGATTTTACGGTGAGTACCACAAAAATCCATATTTCTCCTTCACCTCATTGGGGGACACAGGACTGTGGGACGTCCTAAAGCAGTCCCTGGGTGGGAAGATGACCCAACGGTTTTAAGACATAATCACCTACTGTCTTAAAGGTGCGCCACCACTGCCTGGAAAATCCTTCTACCCAGGCTTGCATCTGCTGAAGCCTGAGTATGGATATTGTAGCGTTTGGAGAATGTGTGCAGACTGGATCAGGTTGCCGCCTTGCAAACCTGTTCTGCTGATGCCTGGTGCCGAAGAGCCCAAGAGGCGCCCACCGCCCGAGTGGAGTGTGCCCTGATCCCTGCTGGAACAGATGCGCCCCTGCAGTAAGACTACTGAATAGTCAAACAAATCCACCTGGCCATGGTCGATCTTCAGGCAGCGAGTTCCCTCCTGCGACCCTCGGGGAGCACAAACAGCGTGTCTGTCTGACGAAAGGGAGCCGTCCAAGATACGTACCTCATGAGAGCTCTCACCAGATCCAATGTATGAAGAGCCTTTTCCACACGGTGTACCGGTGTTGTGCAAAAAGATGGCAAGACAATATCCTCATTATTGTAAAATGAGGAAATGACTTTTGGCAGAAAAGGAGGGGCTGGCCTGAGAACCACCTTATCCTGGTGGAAAACCAGAAACGGGGCTCGGCAGGATAGAGCCGCCAGCTCCGAGACCCGCCTGATTGACGTCATAGCCACGAGGAACACCACCTTCCAGGAAAGGTATGTCAACGAGACATCCTGTAGCAGTTCGAATGGAGATTCCTGCAGAACACTTAGGACCAGGTTAAGGCCCCAGGCGTCCAGAGGGGCCTTTTAGCGAGGTACCATGTGGGAAACCCCCTGGATGAAGGTTTTTACCTGCAGATTGGTAGCGATCCTGCGCTGGAACAGGACGGATAAGGCAGATATCTGTCTTTTGAGGAAGCTTGGTGCTAGACCCGAGTCTAGACCGGTCTGGAGAAATGCTAAAATGTTGGGAATGGAAAATTTCAGCGGGGAATGACCTCGGTCCCTGCACTATGCGTAGAAAACCTTCCAGGTGTGGTGGTAGATACATGCTGAGGCGGGTTTCCGGGCGCTAACCATTGTAGCAACCATGTTCTGGCAGAACCGGCCTCGGTCAGAATCGAAGATTCAACGGCCAAGCCATCAAACACAGGGCCCCTGAGTTCTGGTGGCAGATCGGGCCCTGGGAAAGTAGGTCTGGGCGCTCTGGCAGCCGCCAGGGGACGTTAGTGAGTAGCTGCACTAGATATGCATACCATGCCCGACGGGGCCAGTCTGGGGCAATCAGAATTACTGGGAACCCTCTGCCTTGACCTTCCTGATGACTTTCGGAAGCAATGGCAGCGGTGGGAATAGGTACGAGAGGTGAAACTGGATCCATGGCTGAACCAACGCGTCCACGGCGATTGCCTGTGAATCCCGGGAACAAGTGACAAACATGGACACTTTGGCGTTTAACCTGGAGGCCATCAGGTCCACATCCGGAGTTCCCCAGCGTTGGCAAATCAGACGGAAAACCTCGGGGTGGAGCAACCACTCCCCGGACGCAAGACCCTGCTGGCTGAGGAAGTCTGCCGCCCAGTTCTCTATGGCCAGAATGTGGACTGCCGAGATCACCGAATGGTTTCTCTCGGCCCAGCAGAGAATATGCCCCACTTCGTGCATGGCCGCTCTGCTGCGAGTGCCCCCCTGATGATTTATGCAAGCCACGGCCGTGGCATTGTCTGATTGAATCCGGACGTGGCGGCCTGCTAGAAGATGATTAAACTGCTGCAAAACCAGCCGAATCGCTCGTATTTCCAGAAGGTTGATCGGGAGGTGTGATTCCCGAGGTGACCAATGTCCCTGGGCCGTATTGTGGTGAAAAACCGCTCCCCAGCCGAGGAGACTGGCGTCGGTCGTGACCACCAGCCAATGTTCCGGGGGAAAGGGTTTTCCCTGAAGAAGGGAGGAGCTCATTGTCCACCATTTGAGTGCCTGCCTGATCTGCGCGGGCAGCCGGCACCGGTGGTCGAGAGTAAGCGGGTTCTTGTCCCAAAATGCCAAGAGGGCGTGTTGCAGGGGACGAAGATGGAGTTGGGCAAACGGAATTGCTTCTATTGCGGCCACCATTTTCCCCAAGACCCTCATGCAAAAACAAATGGTACGCGGGACTGGTTGGCGAAGTGCCTGGACTCCCTGCCGGAGGGCTAGGGCCTTGTCCTGAGGGAGAATTCCCAAGAAAGGAGATCTTATGAGCTGGAACAGGGGATGATTTTTTCAGGATGACTAGCCATCCAAAGCGGGAGCGTGATGTTAACGCTTTCCTCGCAAGCTCGAAAAGACGGGCGCTTGACCAGGAGGTCGTCTAAGTATGGCAAGACGACTAGGCCACGGGAATGCAGGATGGACATGACAGCCGCCACGACCTTTGTGAACACTCTGGGGGCGGTGGCTAGCCCGAAAGGCTGGGCTGCGAACTGGTAATGTAGGCCGTTGATAGCGAAGCGTAAGAATCTTTGATGCGGAGGGAAAATGGGGATGTGCAGGTAGGAGTCTAGGATGTCGATAGAAGCCAAAAATTCTCCCTGTTCTATGGCAGATACGATAGAGGGGAGAGACTCCATCCAGAAACGTCTGACCTTGACAAATCTGTTCAGAAGCTTTAAGTCCAGAATGGGCCTGACAGTTCCGTTCTTTTTGGGGACCACAAACAGGTTGGAATAGAAACCTTGAAATCTCTTGTTTTCCGGTATGGGAATAACAACTCCATTGCGCTGGAGTAAATCGGTGGCTTTGAATAAAGCCCATGCACAGGTTTCCATTTTGGGAGGACGAGAAAGAAAAAATCGTCTTGGGGGGTGTTTGATAAACTATAACTTGTACCCCGAGGACACCAGCTCTCCTACCCATGCGTCGTGTATGACGGTGAGCTAGACGTGGCGAAGCCAGAGCAGGCGACCGCCTACTCTGCTGCTGTCGCCCGGAAATTGCCTCGAGTCATTTGGCTGAAAATCTGTGGGACCTAGATCCCCTCGATTTTCGGCTGGTGGGACCGCATCCCCCCCAAAGGGTTGGCTCTATATGAGATTTGACGATCTCTGTCCTGGTTGGGTCGACCTGAATTGGCGGGGTTGGCCGCTGCGGCCCACCGGGGGTTGCGAAAGGACCGAAAACGTGCCTGAAGCTGGTGACAAAATGGCTGCTTAACCTTTTGCTGAGGAAAAAAGCTGCTCTTCCCCCTGTGGTGTCAGAGATGAGATGGTCTAGCGTCTCACTGAATAAACGGGCGCTCTGATAAGGTAGAGAAGTTAAGGATTTCTTGGAAGTTGAATCTGCCAGCCATGTCCTCAACCACAGAGCTCTCCTAATGGAAATTGCATTCGCGGCAGCTAGTCGCATCCAAGGATGCATTAATTAAGTAGTCTCCAGCCAAAGCGATCTGATTTGCGATCTCCGTTACCTCTGATGGCAGTTCCATACCCTGAAGGGCTCTGTTTAATGTCTCTGACCAGGAAACCATGGCCTTAACTACCCACGTTGCCGAGAACGAGGGAGACAGAGCTGATCCTGACGCTTCAAACACCGAGCGAACCAGGCTCTCTATGAGAGAGAGTCAGTGGGGTCTTTAATAGAGGAACCATTAGGTAAGAATAACAGGGTTTTAGAGGCCAAACGCGACACGGGTGGATCTACCGGCGGAGATTCTGCCCACTTTTTACGGAGATCAGGAGCAAATGGGTATCTTGCATCGTGCGCCTTCTGCCCTGAGAAACGCTTGTCTGGCGGTTCTCTGTGTCGTTGCAAACTCTGGGTGAGTGTAAAATACTCTGAGGCCGTTTGACCCGTTTAAATGACACCTTGTGACCTGAAGTCAAGGTGGATTCATCGTCAATCCCCAGGATTTGGTTGACTGCCTCGATGAGGTTGTCAACTGTCTCCTGGTAACCCGGTGTATCCAAATTGAGGGGTCCGTCCGAATCTTAACCCGAGTTTTGCTCGTTATCGAACACCGGAGAAGGTGAACAAGAGACGGAGCTCATGGATGTCGAGGCATCAGATGGACCGGGAGATGCCGTGTGGGTACGTTTCCGCCGTGTCTGCCTAGAGTGAGAGCGGCCCCTGCAGCCGGAGGCTCCTGTGAGGTGGAGGATCCCTCCAAGACAGGCGAGCCGCTGTCCCTGCCCCTATCTGGGGCTCGAAGGGACTCGATTGCTCTCATAAGTGACGCCATACACTGCGACAGAGACAGAGCCCATTCAGGGGGACTCGGTACACTGGGCTCGGTCGCAGGGGAGGGCTTCTGGGCACGTTCAGAATCGCAGGCTTCCCATAATTGTTCGCTTTGTGCCTGCGGAAAAGTGGACCGACAGAAGGTGCATGAGGCAAACAAAACCGTGTGTGTCTTAGTCCTTCTGGACATGCTGGACCGGCTAGGTGACATACCTGCAGTCACGAAATCTTTATCTGGACAGAGCAGACGATAAAGTCAATTACGGCAGTTCACCTGAAAGGATCCAAAAATCAGGTGGCAGACTTCCTAAGCAGAGACCAACCTTCAGAATGGTCACTAAACAAAGAAGTCTTCATACAGTTATCCCGATACTGGGGGACACCAGAGATCGATTTATTTGCCTCAAAGAGGAACTCAAAAACAAGGAATTTATTTTTTCTCTCAACCCAGCAAACAACCCAATAGGGGTAGACGCTTTGGCACAAGACTGGAACATGGATCTCGCTTACGCCTCCCCACCATTTGCTCTTATACCAAGGGTCCTAAGGAAGATCCAAGAAAGCAGAGCATCAGTAATATTAATTGTCCCTTACTGGCACAAAAGAAGCTGGTTCTCCCTACTAAGATGGATGGCATGGGAAGATCCAATACTACTACCAGTGAGACCAGACCTTCTAACCCTGGGACCTCTAGTACATCAGAGACCAGAGATGCTACAGCTATCAGCCTGGATCCTGAGGCAAAGATCCTAAAATCAAAAGGGCTCTCCGAACTAGTAATATCCACTATGCAAAAGAGTAGGAAACCGGTAACCTCAGCCATATACCGGAAAATCTGGAAGAGGTTCTGATCTCAGTGTACAGTACCAGTATCCGAAACCCAAGGTTCAAATAGTCCCCATATTCTCGACTTCTTCCAAGTGGGCCTCGACAAAGGACTGAGGCCTAGTACGCTACAAGTACAGGTGTCAGCCCTAGGTTCATATTTTGATTATCCACTAGCCAATCTTCCCTGGGTGGTGAGGTTCATTAAAGCCATACAGCGTATGAGACCCACAATCCGAAGCTCAATACCACCCTGGGATCTCAGCTTAGTCCTAAATGAACTATGCAAGGATCCATATGAACCACTAGAGCAGGCCCTCTTAAGATCAGTAGCATTCAAAGCCCTCTTTCAGTAGCAATAACTACTGCGAGGCGTATAGGGGAGATCCAGGCAGGCACTGTCCATAGAACATCCATATTTAAAAATTCAGGAGGACTGCATTGTCTTAAAATTAAATCCGGCCTTTCTTCCCAAATTGGTTACCGATTTCCACCAGAATCAGGAAATAGTACTACCTACTTTTTGCCAGAATTACAGCAACGAGAAAGAATGCTCTCTCCACCTCTTGGACGTTAAAAGAACCGTTCTTCAATACTTAAAACTCACAAAAGACTGGAGAGTGGACTCTAATCTCTTTGTCCAAATGGGAGGCAAAAACAGAGGGAAGAAGGCATCGAAAGCTACCCTGGCCAGATGGTTGAAGTCAACTATTGCTGCAGCATATGTGTCGGCGGGGGAAACTCCACCAGAAAACCTCAGGGCCTACTCACTGAGAGCCGTTTCTGCCTCAGGGGCAGAGAGCGCGGGAGCATCCATAGACCAGATCTGCAGAGCCGCAACCTGGTCTAAATAAATACCTTTTGTAAACATTACAAATTGGATGTTATGGCAAATCATCAAACGGCCTTTGGGAGGGAAGTCCTTCAGGCTGTAATCCCGCCCTAGTTGGAGGAATTTGGTAATTCTCCTGGTGGTGCTGTTAGGAGGGACGTCCTGGAAAGTGTAAATTAGTCCTACCGACTATCATGACAGCACCCCTTATATACCCTCCCTTGAATTTCCAGTCTTATATGCGATGTAACATGTGTAGAAGGAAGTTCAATAAAATTGGGTTGCATCCATCCTGGTGTGGTACTTAGAAAATCACTGAAGGGTGTTAGTGGGGAGAGGCTATTTAAACTCTTCTGTGTTCCTGTCCCTATCAAGGATAAGAAGGACAACCTCCTGGAGGTGCTGTCATTGACTCCTAGAAATATCATTACCAGTAGGACTAATTCCTACTTTTTTGACGGCAAGCGGGTTATAAATCCAAGAAGCAGCTAAAATATGTGACCTTATCATTCTTCATGTGCCAATACTATTTTATACATGAAATTAATTAAAAAAAAAAAAAAAGATGCCGCGGCAAAAGCAACAAAAAAGATGACAAAGACAATGCTTCTGGAAGAATACTACTGGCATATTCCTGAATCCTCTTCTGCTTCAAAAACTATGTGGGTATGCTGGCGTGTAAATGATGACGTGTGCACATACCGTTGGAGTCACCAGACATTTCTGCTCCGCGCTAAGTCCGAACTTTTAATTGCTTTTTCCACCTTGCAAATCAATCCTCCTGCAGGTCTGTGCTGTGGACTTTGCTAAACTAATATTTACAGCACACTATGGAGTTCTGAAAAACCTATTCACATGTAATGTACAGTACAATAAATCCTTCAGTTATGCCATGTTAGAATACTGCATTTTTGTAAAGAATTTTTAAATTAGTGGCATCAGTCAAAACTTTGACATTTACAGGGTTCTTAACCAATGTGTTCTACTTTGAATTATTTTAGATAAATATCTCTCTGCTAAGTGACATACATGTTTGTTACGTTGGGTGCCGCTGTATGAAGCTGGCTGAGAAGCTGAGCCTGCACCACACGCGGTGGGTGCTGGCTGTGTTACACACCTGACACCTATCTTTAACTGAGGCTAATCCCTTAGATGCCGCTGTCAATCGTGACAACAGCATAAGTGGTGAGAGACAGGGTTGGAGGAGGTTCTTTCTGTCACCCATTGGTTCCCCCACAACTAGGCTGCAAGATGCCAATGATGTTGGGGCTCCTGTTATGTTTTGGTAGCTGAGGAGGCAGGAGCAAAAAACCGCATAGGCAGCCTAACACCAGAGAGGTTGGAAACTAATAGGTTGCAGACCCCTAAACTAACCGCACAACTAGAAGCAGCCGTGGAGCATACCTACAGTGGTCCTAGATGCCTCGGCACAGCCGGAAAGATAGCTATCCTTGAACATGGAAAGAGGAAAGCTAACTGCCCCGGAGTAGACCACAAAAGA
>VIAB01011761.1:67416-77452 GCA_009801035.1 Oophaga pumilio
CGTCCTCCTCGCTTTGCTACATCGCCACGCCCCCTGGAACTATCCTTTTACTTCTCTTGATACAACTTTCTCTTTCTTCTCCCCAATAACCCTTACTGTTATCCTTTGCTGTTCCTTTCCATATGTAATGGGAGGGGTTATTTACTATTTTGGAGAATCTGAGTCACGGTGAGGCCTTTTTTAAGCTGTGGTTATAGTCTCATTTTAGTGAGTCATGTTCTTTCATGATACCTATAGCTAACCTTGCTGTTCAGTGCTATTTTCTCTTAGCTTGCCAATTTAACACAAGAGAGGTTTACGTGAAAAACAGGATATGAAACCATCACGAGTATGAATTGTGCAACTAGCTTGCCTAATCCTAATTTTTATGGCAGCAAAATTCTGAGAATCTGAAAAGCTTCACAGCATGGCTTTTATATATTTTTCATGCAAAATCAAACAAAAAATGATAAAAAAAAACATAACATCCCGTGGGATGATATAAATCAAGCACACTTTGTCCCTAGGTAGAGGTCATGAAACCCTTTTTATAAAGTAGCCTGCTACGTGGGACTGCTTTCTTTTACTGCTGATGGCTTAATTTCCAAAAAATTATCTAACAATTCAGTTTATAAAGTTAATCACAACAGTAATATAAATCGTTTTATTAAACAACTTTGACGGTGCAGTCAGGCGACCATATAAATAGGAGTGAGATCGGACCGCAATGCACGAAATGGCCGGCAGGTTTCATGACCCGAGCGTGACAGCTTCATATACAGTTGTGCTCAAAAGTTTACATACCCCAGCAGAATTTTTGCTTTCTTGGCCTTTTTCAGAGAATATGAATGATAACACCAAAACTTTTTCTCCACTCATGGTTAGTGGTTGGGCGAAGCCATTTATTGGCAAACTACTGTGTTTTCTCTTTTTCAATCATAATGACAACCCAAAACATCCAAATGACCCTGACCAAAAGTTCACATACCCCATTTCTTAATACCGTGTATTGCCCTCTCTAACTTCAGCTTGAAGACTTTTGTGGTAGTTGTGGATGAGAATCTTCAGTTTTCTCAGATGGTAAAGCTTCCAACTCTCTTGGCAAAAAGCCTCAAGTTCCTGTAAATTCCTGGGCTGTCTGGCATGAACTGCGTGCTTGATATCTCCCCAGAGTGGCTCAACGATATTGAGGTCAGGAGACTGAGATGGCCACGCCCACTCCAGAACCTTCACTTTGTTCTGCTGTAGCCAATGACAGTTCGACTTGGCCTTGTGTTTTGGATCATTGTCATGTTGGAACGTCCAAGTAAATCCCATGATAACGTGCTACATTCATCTTTCCTTCGAGTTTCCTGTGCCTTTGTAGCTCACACATCCCCAAAACATCAGCGATCCACATCCATGCTTTACACTAGGAATGGTGTTCATTTCATCATAGGCCTTGTTGACCTCTTTCCAAATGTAATGTTTATGGTTGTGCCCAAACAGCTCAATTTTGGTCTCATCACTCCAAATTACCTTGTTCCAGAAGTTTTGAGGCTTCTCTCTGTGCTGTTTTGCGTATTGTAGGTGAGATACTTCGTGGCATTTGCGCAGTTATGGCTTTCTTCTGGCGACTCGACCATGCAGCCCATTTTTCTTCAAGTACCCCTTTATTGTGCATCTTCAAACAGCCACACCGATAGTTTTCAGAGAGTCCTGTATTTCAGTTGATTTTGTTTGTGGGTTTTTCTTTGCATCCCAAAAAACTTTTCTGGAAGTTGTGGACGAAATTTTTGCTGGTCTACCAGACTGTGGTTTTGTTTTTACAGAGCCCATTTTTCCATTTGTTAATAGTTTGTTTGAATGCTGCTGACTGGCATTATCAATTCCTTGGATATCTTTTTGTAACCCTTTCCTGTTTTATACAGTTCAACTACCTTTTACCGTAGATCCCTTGACAATTCTTTTGCTTTCCCCATGTCTCACAATCCAGACATGTCAGTGGCTGGATGAAAGATGTAAGAGTCTGTCTGGATCCCAAAAACTCCCTCAGGTTTTATGCGCACACACTGATTACAAGCAAACAGGTCACAGGTGAGGACGTTACCTTTAGTAGCCAGTCAAACCCATTTGTGTCAATTTCTGTGCATATTACCGTATCAGGCCAAAATCACCAGGGTATGTAAACTTTTGATCAGGGTCATTTGGGTGTTTTGAGTTGTCATTATGATTTTAAAAAGAGAAAACACAGTAGTTTGACAATAAATGGCTTCACCCAACCACTAACCATAAGTGGAGAAAAAGTTTTGGTGTTATCATTCATATTGTCTGAAAAAAAGGCCAAGAAGGCAAAAATTCGGCTGGGGTATATAAACTTTTGAGCACAACTGTATTTCTATGGATTTGTCACGCTCCTATCTGCAGAGCCAGTCTGAGCATTGCGGTCCGATTTGTATGGCTGACTGTGCCCCAAAAAAGAGCTGTCATTACGCCAAAACGTGTCCAGTGTTTGCTCTCATTTTATTCCTGCTACTCCCCTGAGTATTCCATGTTTGTTTTTTTAATCCTCTATATGGTTCCAGAGATACAGGCTTTTTTATTTAGTGCTAATTTTTATGGTCTTTACAAATAGGTGTTGTTCACAAGATAATAGGTAAAGGACAGGTCCCCAGAGAATCCTGCGAGCACCACCCCCTTGTAAAGACCATAAAAAGTAGCACTAAATAAAAGGGGCCACATCTCTTTAATTGTCTGGTGGATTTTAAAAAAACAAAACAAAAACGAGCCATAAATAAGGAATACTGAGAGGAGAAGCAGGAATAAAATAAGTGCAAAACTGTTCACTTCTGGTCTTTAAATTTTTTCAGCACAGCTTCATAAGGCTACAGTCACAGTAGTGATTTTAAAATCGGTCTGATTTTATTCCTGCAAAGTTTGACGAGTGTAATGCAAGTGTCATGCGTTTTTCATGCGAGTACAATCCGATTTTTCAACACCTAGCATCCGATTTACATCCGAATGCAGTGCAATTGCTATCGGATTGCAATGCGATTTTAACATGAGCTTTTACAAAGGGAAATTCTCTATGTCATTTACACATCATTTTCAAAGGAAATATTCTTCAAGATAGATAGAAAAAGCAACAAAATAATGCACAGCAATAAAAAGCAGGGTGCAACGTTTCACAGGCATATACCAAAACTTATAATCTCTACTTGAGAAAGGTCTGCACTCAGGACCGAAACGTCGCCACATGGGCCAATAAAGAGCACCTTAAAATTTTGCTACATGGAGTGCTGTTTCAATTTTTTGGACTCTAGATAGATAGATAGATAGATAGATAGATAGATAGATAGATAGATAGAATAAAAGCTGGCAATTCAGCAGCTGCACAGTGTAAAATCACATGAAGACCCGACAGGATAGAATAGATGAATTACATACAGTATATACACATAGAATAGATATATAGATGTCTGTGACAAATACAATTAGTACAGTGTGTGTGCAGCTTACTGTACATGTATTTAATTAATAAAAGATTATTTTTCTGAAAAAAATGGCGTGGGCTCAGCCGTAATTTTCTTAAACAGCAGAGGGAAAGACGACAGCTGGGGGCCAATGTTTATAGCCTGGGAAGGGGGTAATACCCATGGAGCTTCCCAGGGTATTAATATCAGCTCACAGCTGTATACCGGCTAAAAACATCGACTCTCAGTCGACCCAGAAAAGGCACATCTCTAAAATGTGCCAATTCTGGCACTTAGCCTCGCTCTTCCCACTTGCCCTGTAGCGGTGGAAAGTGGGGTGATAGTTGGGGGGGTTGATTTCACCTTTGTATTGTCTGGTGACATCAAGCCCCGAGGTTAGTAATAGAGAGACGTCAATAAGACACCCCCATTACTAACCCCATAGTCATATTGTATAAAAACACTGACACCCAGAATAAAGTCCTTTAAGTGAAAGAATGACACAGACTCCTTTAATAAATAATAATTAAACCATACTTACGACCTTGCCCATTCCCCTGACGCTATTATCTTCTGCAAAAGAGTTAAAAAAAAAAAACAACAATATTCCTCACCTTTCTACAGAGATGATAATCCATTTTTCCCACGAAGGGTCTAGCTCTGCTACATCTAGATGGCAGGCTGCATGGTTGCATGATGCGACCATACAGCCTGTCATCCAGCAGAGACACTGAGCAGCGTGTGCTCAGTGTCTCCCAATGAACTCCTATTCCCTGTCTGACGGCACCACGAGCGTGAGAAAGTTCTCCTGGTAATGAGAAAGAAAATGGAGGGCACCACTAGACAATATCACAGGGGTTCTCCATAGGCATTTATTGTTATGCTCTGAGGGTATTTTTCTGTGGGTTGTCACTGCCTCTATATGAAGGCATGACTAGAACATGTTTTTTCTGTGTTTTTTAAATGTTTTTATCTGTTGCTGTGTCCTGTTTAATTGCTCATTTTTTTGTATTTACCAATAAAGTATCTTGCTTTTTACTTATTGTGGGTGTTCCCTTTCATGTGGGCATGATCTCGTTCTCTTTATTCTGTAGAAAGTTCTCCTGCTCGCGGTGCCATCAGACAGGTCCTGGGAGTTCACAGCCAATGAACACAGGCACGGGCAAGCGGAAATGCAACATCTAAGTTTACCATTTGATGCCAGGAACAAGAACCCGGCTGTCAGATCCATAAAGTATGAAGGGCCAATTTTTTAGTTGCCCTGATATTGCTTAATGTCATAGAATTTATCCGATACCAAATTATTGAGATAAGGTTTATGTTTCCTAAACTTCTGAAAGAATGTCATGAGCTTTGATCTAAACTTATTCAGAAAGTACAGCAGTTTTTAATCATTAATAACATAGAAATATGTAGGCTAACGATCACAACAGAAGCCAACACTTTGGAAACCTTGATTAACTAATGATAACAAAGTAAACTTTAAAGCTTTTGACATTCAATCACATGGCCATTTATTCCAGCTTCATGTGCAAAAAAAAACAACATTTTTTTAGAAGTTGTGGTCACCTGTGCTTTAGTTCCTGAGGCATGACAAAATGTCATCCAAACAAAAGTCAGAAAAAATGAGAACAAAGTTGAGCAAAACAATATATTTTAAAAGTAAAACGCTCAAAATAGTGGGGCGATCAGCCACCGCACGCGGGTGTGGTGTCAGCCACGTGAGCAAGATACAGTGTGAACACTCAGCCTAAAAGTGTCACAACAGCTCTGAGGATAATTTCAATAATAGAGATTTAGATGAAAAGGACCAATACTAAAGGTCTCCAACATTTTGTACACTGTAAGGATGTGGACATGCTGCCCACGTTTCCCCCTTGAAGGACCAAGTTCATTGTTGAAATGTCTTGTATAATGTAAAGTGTAATGTGAATGTCTTATGTCTTTTGTAAATACAGTGTCATGTGAATAGTACTATAATGCAATGTGATGCATAGTGTAAGATGTGTAGTTTGACAATAGGAATAGTGAGAGCTAATATGTGTGTTGATATGTTCTGTTAGTGATAGCCTGTGCTGTACAGCAGGGCAAGAGAGAGGTAATGTTTAGCATGTTTAGTGGTGAAGCTGCATTCTGCCCAGCAACAGGTAGCTGACAGACAGTGTAAGTTAACAGTTGGGACTAGCCCACAGTATAAAATGGACCGACTCCAAAAATATATAAGAAATTGGGTACAGTAATACAATGCAGGATGTTCGGTAAATGTTTTCATAAGAATTTGGAAAAGTTATGAAATGTCCTATAAATGTCTGTTCTGTTCCTGATCTAAGGATCTCGGCTTTTAGTGGAGATGAATCAGTGCTGCACTTTATGCACATGCTCAGTAGTGAGGCAACGCTTGGACTCATGGTCAGGGAAATTGAGGAGTAGGAGGTTTGGCTTACCGACTTCACAGCCCTGGTAGGACGGGTTAGTGTTAGGGCAAGTGACTGCTTCCAGTTAGTTAGATAGTCAGAAAGAGTTGGAAGTGCTAAGTGAGCAGAGCCACCTGAGGGGTAATCCAGAGTGAAAGGAGAAAAAGGATAAGGGATAGTGATATCCTAAAGAAAAGTGATTGACGAGACAGAGTGGCCTTCCAGATAAGCGACCTTTCAGAGGATGCCAAATCACAAACCCTAGGGCTTGCAACATATAAAGGCTGGGTCTCACATAGCGATACACCAGCGATCCCGACAATGATATGCACTTGTCAGGATCGCTGGTGTATCGCTATATTATCGCTGCTGAGCTGCCAAACAGGCAGCTCAGGGCAGCCATCAGCACAGCGACACTGCGGGTAACATCACTTAGTTACCCGCAGTGTACCTTGGATACCAGCGCCCTGATGCAGTGAGCTGGTATCCAAGGTACACAGTGGGTTTCCAAGCGCTGCGCGGTGCCTGGAAACCCGCTGTGTACCTTGGTTACCAGCTCCCTGCTTCAGGGCGCTGGTATCCAAGGTACACAGCGGGTTTCTAGGCACAGCCCCGCGCCTGGAAACCCGCTGTGTACCTTGGTTACCAGCGGATCGCTGATCTCCCGCCTGTCACACGCAGCGATGCGTGCCTGTCAGCAGGAGACCAGCGATCAAAAAAATGTCCTGACATTTCAGCGACGATCAGCGATACCCGGCAGGGGGGCTGATCGTCGCTGAATGTCACACATAGCGATATCGCTGGTGAGCTCGCTGCTGCGTCACAAAACTAGTGACTCAGCACCGATCTCGGTAGCGATATCGCTATGTGAGACGGGCCCTTAAGGTAACAGACCTAATCAGGACTGAGTACCTGGGATAGTGGGTGTCTCGAGTCCAAGGGTTCCAGGGCACCAGGAGTGGAAGAAAAAGGACACAGAACTGCTGAGTGACTAAGGAGACTTGCTGATCAGGACTGGAGCATTAAAGCTGGGTTATGATGAAGTAGGGAGAAACAGTGTGCCTAGAAAGCCCTGGGGTATACTACAGAGGAAGAATATCGTGTTAAAAAATGCTTCATGCTGTAAAGGAAACGTCCATAAGACTTTGTACCTGCTTTCTCTTGTATATAAACCTTACCAAGTTACAGTGCAGTTAAGACTTTATTTTGGAAAGGTGGTCTCCCACATTGAACTGTGGAACATTCGGTCCTGGCAAACCCACAATATAGGTTACATGGGGTCTGCACAGCACAAGTCCACGCACCCAGCCTGGACCCACACTTTCATGTAATGTGCCGGGGCGCTGAAGACGAGTGTCTCGCTCGCGTCTACCGTCCCTGCCCCACTTTACACTAGCACTGTATATTATATAGTTAATAAAGAGGTCACCTGAGGCAGACCAGTCAGGATTGCTCCCCTACTGGGGGAACAGCTGCTGACAGAAGTGAATGCATTTTTGAAGATCACACTTCTCCTTGCTAGCTCTCGGAGGTGTGGCGTCTGTATGGCCGTGTTGTTATAAACATCACTTTCAAAGCCGGCGTCGTCCCCTAATATGGGAAAAAGAAGAAAAACATAAAGCACTTGCTATACCTTCAAACAGCTTTAACTCATAGATCATTTTATTGTCCTGCCCCTCGCTATAAAACAAAGCAAGAACAATGCATGTGCAGAGGTGGGGTAATAGATGTTCCAGTACCAATAGTTCTAGCAGAATTCTGAAAAACTCTGACTGTTCCTGGACATATTATACAGGTAGGTGCAATATAAGCAGTTTTTTTTGTCTTGTTGATGTGAGCAGCAAAATCATGTATGCCTTAAAGGGAAACTGTCACCACATCTAAATGATTGATATGGGCATACAGGTTACAGAAGGCTGAAAAGAGTCCTACCTGTGTATTTCATATCAGGTCATTTATATAAAGCGAAAAAAGATAATTTCTCAACAACACGGCATCTGATATGAGACATACAGGGAGGACTGTTTTCAGCAGTCTATAACCTGTATGCCCATATTAATATTCAGCTAGCTCAAGTGTGGTGACAGATTCCCTTTAAAGAAAACAGTAAATACAACACCATGCCAGCTCCATCGAATGCTATGCTGCAGCTTTATTTTCCCAGCAAAAGGTGATAGACCCTAAACAAAAATGTTTCCATAATATACATCAGCGTATCACATCTGTGTGACATCTGTACTTGTGATCAGTGTTTGTATCGATAGCTCGTGAAATCAGAGAAAATACGTATAAAATGAAAAAGAGATGAAAACACTGCAGGCCGTATAATGAGATACCGGCACAGTACATTTCTTGAAAATTAAAGAGGACCTGACACTGCTTCAAAAGTGTCCAGTTATGAAACTTATTCCCGCTGCTCCCTTGAATAATCATTTTTGTAACTCTGTCATCAGTTCCAGAGATATGGGCCTTCTTATTAAGTGCATATTCTTATGTGGTTTACAATGCGGCGTGGATCATCAGATTCCCTAATGCTGCTCTGCATTATTAGCCCCGTTCAGCGCGGCCTTACTCAATGCAAGTGTATGTAGCGACGCCATGCCCACTAGAAGGGCTCTGCCCGGGAGTATGCATATCGCATACATGACACCGGCGAAACCTCGCAGTGCACAGCGCGTGCGCTAGGGGATTCACATGTCTGCAGTCACACAGAGTGACTGCGAACCTGGCATTCTAGAGCAGACAACCAACCCCTTTAAGAAACAAATTACAGATTAGCACAGACAGTCCCTGTGATGGCAACACTGGCTGCAAGTTTGATAAATATTATGAAGGGGCAATAATGGGGCACCATTAGGCGGCATTCATTTTATGGCACCATCTAGTGACTAAAATAAAAACGTAGTCATAGTCCTGCTGGAGGTAGTCGAGTACTTCGATCAGCTAATTCCAGCAGTCTACACAGGTGGCGCTAATGTGCATTTCAGAGCCCCGTTATCGGGATCAGTGAGAGTCCCAAAGCATAGGTAAAAACCTTTAACAATGGTAATAACTTTTTAAAATATATAGTATACGCATTTTGTATTCGTTTTTGAGAATGTAAGAGTCTAAGTACTGAGAAATGGCTATAAAATGTAGCACTCCACTGATTATTTACTATCTTAGCCATAGTTAAAGGGGTATTCCCATCTCCAAGATCCTATCCCAATATGTAGTAGGTGTAATAATAATATTAGCAAATACCACCAATTAGAAATGTAGTACAGTTTTTCTAATTCGCTATGTCTCTTTCCTCATGTGCAAGCATTGAAGGAACTTGGGTATCCATGGTTACGACCACTGATAAATTGATAGTTAGCTAGTTGCTAGTGGTCATAACCATGGATACCTAAGGTCATGCAATGCCTGCACATGAGGAAAGAGGCATAGTGAATGAGAAAAACTGTACTTCATTTCTAATTAAAGGCATTTGCTAATATTATTATTACTACTACACCTACTACATATTGGGATAGAATCTTGGAGACGGGAATACCCCTTTAAGGCGGCCTTCTTCTGTTCCCAGCGCCAAGACATCACTCTACTGCACCATGTAACTGTAGTTCTGGCTCACTGGTTCACATAGGGTCTTCTTCATGGAAGTCTCCAGTGTCAGAGCCTTGACATGAGGCTCTCATAGACTTACATTAAAAAAAGTAATTGACATGGTGTTGTGGTTTCTGTTTGAAGTTCTGTAAAAGTGAACAGATCCCTGGCGTAATACATCTGTGTGTGGTACAGAGCTGTGTGTATGGGTACAGTGGGTATGGCAAGGGATGTTGACGACTTTTGTAGTGGCACTGGTTACGGGGCTAAAGACGGCACTAAGGCCGCTGTTGTATCATTGCATAGTGTAAGAGAATGGGGTCCAGCAAGTTGGGCGTCAGAGATAGGATTGTACTGTGGGTTTGGTTTCTTTTGCTTCTTATGTCTCACAGCAAATTGCTGGCTGCAGTGATACCGTATTTACTGATATTATGCAGCAAATTAAAAGGAACCTGTCACGTTGTGAATGCAGTCTGGTCTGTGACAGAAGGATATATGGGTATGTGGGTAAATGTTTACTATAAGGGCTCGCTCACACTGCTATATAACACTGCCCATGTTCTATCAGATAGCACTGGGCCCTATGTTATACTATGGGGCAGTGCA